>JAHUXG010011131.1:0-303466 GCA_020740815.1 Sciurus niger | reverse complement strand
GGCTAGGGGCAGTTTTCTTCGGATGCACTGCATTATCAGATTCCTCCAAGACATCAGGCTACTGAAGGCTGAGAGGTGATACACTGGAAATCTACCGGGACACTATAAGCCAATAGCGGAAAACTGCATATCTCAGGGTCCCACTGACAGCTGACCAATATGAGAAAACAAGGGAAGAAAATGTCCCAAACAAACCTAGATACTACATCAATAAAACCCAATGACAGCACAGCAGAAGAAATGTCAGAAAGGGAGTTCAGAAGGTACGTAATTAAAACGATCAGGGAACTAATGAGGAGATGAAAGAGCAAATGCAGGCATTGAAGGAGGAGATGAAAGAGCAAATGCAGGCATTAAATGATCGCACCAATCAACAGTTAAAAGACCAAATACGGGAAGCAAGAGATCATTTCAATAAAGAGTTAGAGATACTGGAAAAAAAACAAACTGAAATCCTTGAAATGAAGGAAACAATAAACCAAGTTAAAAACTCCATAGAAAGCATAACCAATAGGATAGAACACCTGGAAGACAGAACCTCAGACATTGAAGACAAATTATTTAATCTTGAAAGCAAAGTTGGCCAAACAGAAAAGAGGGTAAGAAATCATGAACAGAATCTACAAGAATTATGGGATATCATGAAAAGGCCAAATTTAAGACTTATTGGGATTGAGGAAGGCTTAGAGAAACAAACCAAAGGAATGAACAATCTATTCAATGAAATAATAACAGAAAATTTCCCAAATCTGAAGAATGAAATGGAAAACCAAGTAAAAGAGGCTTATAAAACTCCAAACATACAAAATTAGAAAAGACCCACACCAAGGCACATTATTATGAAAATACCTAACATACAAAATAAAGACAGAATTTTAAAGGCCGCAAGAGAAAAGAATCAAATACATTCAGAGGGAAACTAAAAAGAATATCAGCAGATTTTTCAATCCAGACCCTAAAAGCTAGAAGGGCCTGGAACAACATATACCAAGCCCTGTATAAAAATTGATGCCAACCAAGAATCTTATAACCAGAAAAACTTACCTTCAAATTTGACGATGAAATAATATCCTTCCATGATAAACAAAAGCTAAAGGAATTTACAAAAAGAAAGCCAGCATTACAGAACATTCTCAGCAAAATATTCCATGAGGAAGAGATGAAAAACAACGATGCAAATCAGCAACAGGAGGCGCTAGCCTAAAGGAATAGCCAAATACAGGAGAAACCAAATCATGTCAAAAACAAATATGAGTCAATTGACTGGGAATACAAATCATATCACAATAATAACCCTGAATGTTAATGGCCTGAATTCATCAACCAAAAGACACAGACTGGCAGAGTGGATTAAAAAGAAAAATCCAACAATATGCTGCCTGCAAGAGACTCATCGCATAGAAAGAGATACCCATAGACTAAAGGTGAAAGGATGGGGAAAAACATACCATGCACACGGACACAGCAAAAAAGCTGGAGTATCCATCCTCATTTCAGATAATGTGGACTTCAAGCCAAAACTAGTCAGAAGGGATAAAGAAGGACATTACTTGCTGCTTAAGGGAAGCATAAATCAGCAAGACATAACAATCATAAATATCTATGCCCCGAACATTGGCTCATCCACGTACGTCAAACAAATCCTTCTCAATTCCAGAAATCAAATAGACCACAACACAATAATACTAGGTGATTTTAACACCCTTCGCACAACTGGATAGAGTGTCCAAACCCAAAATTGCAGTAAAGAAACTATAGATCTCAACAACAACAATCAGAGCAAGTTTAGACGTACCGTACATATAAATATACGCAACCAACAAAGAACGAATACACTTCTTCTCAGCAGCACAGGGATCCTCTCTAAAATAACATATTTTATATGCCACAAAGCACTGTTTAGCAAATACAGAAAGATAGAGATAACTCCTTGTATCTATCAGATCGAAGGATTGTAAATTAGAAAAAAAGGCCAGAATAAAAATAAAACTTCTGCCAATACCTGGAGACTAAAATAATACACTATATTGAATGAATGATAACATAAAACTCAGGAGGGAAATGAAAAAATTCTTAGAGTACCGAGAACAAAGACCCCATCATATCAATCTCTGGGACGACTATGAAAGCAGTACTAGAGGAAGATTTATTTCATGGGGTGCATGCAAAAAAAGAGTAGAAATCAACAATAAATGACCTTAACACTACAGCTCAAAGCACTAGAAAAAGAAGAGCAGACCAATACCAAAAGTAGTAGAAGACAGGAAATAGTTAAAATCAGATCCGAAATCAACGAAATCAAAACAAAAGAAACAATCGGGAATAATTAACAAAATAAATAGTTGGTTCTTTGAAAAAATAAATAAAATTGATAAACCCTTAGCCCCACTAACAAAGAGAAAGAGGGAGAAAACTCAAATTACTAAAATTCGGAATGAACAAGGAAACATCACAACAGACACGAGTGAAATACAAAACATAATTAGAAGCTATTTCGAAAATCTATACTCCAACAAAACAGAAAACCTCGAAGACATCAACAATTTCTAGAGACATATGAACTACCTAAACTGAACGAGGAGGACATACACAACTTAAATAAACCAATTTCAAGCAATGAAATAGAAGAGGTCATCAAAAGCCTACCAACAAAGAAAAGTCCAGGACCAGATGGGTTCTCAGCCGAGTTCTACAAAACCTTTAAAGACGAGCTCATTCCAATACTCCTCAAACTATTCCATGAAATAGAAGAGGAGGGAACCCTACCAAACTCGTTCTATGAAGCCAATATCACCCTGATACCTAAACCAGACTGAGACACATCGAGGAAATAAAATTTCAGACCAATATCCTTAATGAACATCGATGCAAAAGTTCTCAACAAAATTTTAGCAAATCGCATACAAATATATATTAAAAAGATAGTGCACCACAATCAAGTGGGTTTTATCCCAGGGATGCAAGGTTGGTTCAACATTCGGAAATCAATAAATGTCATTCACCATATCAACAGACTTAAAGTTAAGAATCACATGATTATTTCAATAGCTGCAGAAAAAGCATTTGATAAAATACAGCATCCCTTCATGCTCAAAACACTAGAAAAAATTGGGGTAGTGGGAACATTCCTAAACATTATAAAGGCACTCTACGCTAAGCCCATGGCTAATATCATTCTAAATGGTGAAAAACTGAAAGCGTTCCCCCTAAAAACTGGAACAAGGCAGGGATGCCCTCTTTCACCGCTTCTATTCAACATCGTCCTTGAGACCCTAGCCAGAGCAATCAGACAAACCAAAGAAATTAAAGGGATACGAATAGGAAAAGAAGAACTCAAACTATCCCTTTTCGCTGATGACATGATTATATATTTAGAGGAACCTGGAAATTCCACCAGAAAACTTTTAGAACTCATAAGTGAATTCAGTAAAGTAGAAGGTTACAAGATCAATGCTCATAAATCCAATGCATTTTTATACAGAAGTGATGAATCTTCAGAAAGAGAAATTGGGAAAACTAGCCCATTCACAATAGCATCGAAAAAAAATAAAATACTTGGGAATCAATCTCACAAAAGAGGTGAAAGACCTCTACAATGAGAACTACAGAACACTAAAGGAAGAAATTAAGAAAACCTTAGAAGATGGAAAGATCTCCCATGTTCCTTGATAGGCAGAATTAATATTGTCAAAATGGCCATACTACCTAAAGTGCTATACAGATTCAATGCAATTCCAATTAAAATCCCAATGATGTACCTTGCAGAAATAGAGCAAGCAATTATGAAATTCATCTGGAAGAATAAAAAACCGAGAATAGCTAAAGCAATCCTCAGTAGGAAGAGCGAAGCAGGGGGTATTGCAATACCAGATCTTCAACTCTACTACAAAGCAATAGTAACAAAAACGGCATGGTATTGGTACCAAAATAGACAGGTAGATCAATGGTACAGAATAGAGGACATGGACACAAATCCAAATAAATACAATTTTCTCATACTAGACAAAGGGGCCAAAAATATGCAATGGAGAAAAGATAGCCTCTTCAACAAATGGTGCTGGAAAACTGGAAAACCATATGCAACAGAATGAAATTAAACCCCTATCTCTCACCCTGCACAAAACTCAACTCAAAATGGATCAAGGACCTCAGAATCAGACCAGAGACCCTGCATCTTATAGAAGAAAAAGTAAGTCCAAATCTTCAACTTGTTGGCTTAGGATCAGACTTCCTTAACAGGACTCCATAGCACAAGAAATAAAAGCAAGAATCAACAACTGGGATAGATTCAAACTAAAAAGCTTTCTCTCAGCAAAGGAAACTATCAGCAATGTGAAGAGAGAGCCTACAGAGTGGGAGAATATCTTTGCCAACCATACCTCATATAGAGCGCTAATTTCCAGAATCTATAAAGAACTCAAAAAACTCTACACGAAGAATACAAATAATCCAGTCAACAAATGGGCTAAGGAAATGAACAGACACTTCACAGAAGAAGATGTACAAGTAATCAACAGATATATGAAAAAATGTTCAACATCCCTAGTAATAAGGGAAATGCAAATCAAAACTACCCTAAGATTTCATCTCACCCCAATTAGAATGGCGATTATCAAGAATACAAGCAACGATAGGTGTTGGCGAGGATGTGGTGAAAAAGGAACACTCATACATTGCTGGTGGGGTTGCAAATTAGTGCAGCCACTCTGGAAACAGTGTGGAGATTCCTCAGAAAGCTTGGAATGGAAACACCATTTGACCCAGCTATCCCACTCCTTGGCCTATACCCAAAGGACTTAAAATCAGCATACTACAGAGATACAGCCACATCAATGTTCATTGCTGCTCAATTCACCATAGCCAGATTGTGGAACCAACCTAGATGCCCTTCGGTTGATGAATGGATAAAGAAACTGTGGCATATTTATACAATGGAATATTACTCCGCAATGAAGAATGATAAAATTATGGCATTTGTAGGCAAATGGTCGAAATTGGAGAATATCATGCTAAGTGAGATAAGCCAATCTCAAAAAACTAAAGGACGAATGATCTCGCTGATAAGCGGATGAGGACATATAATGGGGGGTGGGAGGGGCTAGCATTAGGTTTAGGGTTAGGTTTAGAGTTAGGGTAAGGAGAGCGTAAGAATGAAGGAAAGAAGGACTGTGTAGAGGGAAAAGAGGGGTGGGAGGGGTGGGGGGAGGGGAAAAAATAAAATAAACATCATTACCCTATGTAAACGTAAAAAAAAAAAATTGGAAGATGGTTGGGATTAAGATTATGGCAACTCAAAGTAATTGGGTTTCTCTAAGTAAAAGCAAGAACTAGCATAAAACATGTAAACGTAAAAGGAGAGGCCATACTTGCAGAAATAAGGAGCATCCAGATACCTGATGTGTCTAAAGAGTAGGTTATACATAGCAGCAAGAGGGATCCAGAACACAGAGGACAATGAACAACAGATGGAGCTTGGTCTTTACTTGACAAGTGATGAAGGGCTAACAGGAAAATAGCACAATAAGAAGAATGTTCTGGGATAATCACTCTGTCAACAGCGTGCAAGCTGACTTGGGTGGGGAGGATATGAGCAGCCCAGCAGTAGAGAAGCAGGTTCGCCACTGAAATGTTCCCAAGAAGGCTGACACTTGTGGATCTTTCAATAATACTTATCATCCTCCAGGGCTCTGCTAACACAACCTTGATGTTATTCCATAATCATACCAGCTGCAATACACTCAGGGAAAGGAATTCCTTTCCTGAGGAAAAACAGAATTATCATCTAAGCCAGAGTTCAGTAAACATTTTTCTGCAAATTACCAGAGAGTAAATATTTTTGGTTTTTGGATCCATGTGGTCTTTAGTCAAAACTATTTATCTCAATAAAATCTTAGAGTAGTTTTGATTTACATTTCTGATTGCTAGAGATGTTGAAATTTTTTTCATATATTTTTGACCATTTGTATTTCTTTTGTGAAGTATCTGTCCAGTTCCTTAGTCCTTTTATTGATTGTTAATGGTCACTGGAACACAAAGCAAATGACAGCCAATATACCTATGTAAGTAAATAAGTAAATGCAACTGTGTTCTAATAAAACTTTATTAATGGACACTGAAAAAAAAAAGAAATAATACACCTCAACAAAGAAGATATGCAAATGGCCAATAAGCATAGGAAAACATGCTCAACACAATATGTCATTAGGGAACTATGAATTAAACACACATGTATAAATTGACAAAGGACAAAACCTGATATCCCCAATTGCTGACAAGGAAGAGGAACAACTGAATCCCCCATAAACTGCTGGTGAGGTCAAAACTGTACAGCCACCATGGAAGATGGCTTGGAAGTTTCTTACAAAACTAAAGACACTCATACTTATGGCCTGGCAATCACATTACTACATATATGTTCAGTAGAGTTGAAACATATCTCCACAAAAATCTTACACTCAAATATCGATACCTTCTTCATTTATGACTGACAAGAACCAGAAGTGACTGAAAGAGCCTCAGGTGTTATTTACATATTAGTAATGAAAGCACTGACACAGTCATTCCTTGGAGGGCCATCCAGCAATGGAAGAGAAAAGGGCTAACAAACAAGAAAAGACAGGGAGGCAGCTAAAATCATATAACTTAGGGAAACAGCTTGTCTGAAAATGTCACATCTCTGTGATACCAAGAATGTGACATTCAGGGAGTCAGAACAACAGACCATAAAATGTTTAAAGGTTGCCAGGAGTGAGGGGGAATGGGAGAGAATGAGGAGGTAAACAATGGGGATCGTTCGTTGTTGTGAGTCTATTCTGTAAGATGGCACTATAAGGAAGATCAACATTATGTTTTCTCAAAATTTAAACAACAGCACAAAAGTCATTTAATAAATAATTGTACACAAATATAATTGCATTGATTCCATATTTATGTCAAGTTTGACATATAAATTGAGATGTAGATAATTGAGGCAAGAATGTGGGGGACGGGCTTACGTGAACTCACTACCAGCATTGCACTTTTTCATAAATATAAAAATGTTTCTTAAAGAAAAATAAAGTCTATTAATTAAAACAAACAGAAGGGGCTCAGGGCCTTTTCTAGCCTCCACCATACCCTGCCTTAGTACTGACCATCAACAATGAATACATTTTTCTTTCTACTGAGAATTTATGACATACAACAATGTTTTTATATTTTTTTAGAATATTTACCTGTGAGATTTTTTTATAAGAAGGTCAAACAAGTCCATCTTACATATTTCATGCTCTTTGAGGTCAAAGTGCCAAAATATTTAGAGAGGAAACCAGTACCTGATGTCCACAAGCATATTCATACATCAAATAACAACTATTTATCACTTTTCCATAACTACTGATTCCATAAACTCTAAGGATTGTGTACTCCAAAGCAATTTTACTACATTCATTCTTGGGGAGAAAATGATCTGAGATGTTTTTTTAAAAAGCCTACTGTGCAAGGCATGATGGGACATGCCACCCAATTTCTACCATGTTAGATGTAAAAAGAGAGAACTGTATTTTTGTTTACCTGACAATGTTCTGGTTGGAATAAATCAAGATAATCCAGGTAAACAGGTGCATTGATATACAATAATGTAAATAAGTTCTGACTAATATTGTGAAGCATAGACTTGCTGATAAGAGGAAGAGTAGACATTGGCTGGTTTCTGAGGGCTCCACAATGTGTCTCCATTTTTCTAATGGCATAACCCTGTCCAAGAAGGTGATTCACTTCTGAGCATTAGATGTGACTGGTAATAACCAGCAGAAGCAAGGAACAGAGAGTGTTCTCAATTCTAATGAGCTCAAGTTCTGCTATGTCCTCACAACCATGTTTGGTAAGTTAGACACAACTAGGGCCACTCAGGAGCTTCCCTGACATTTTCTAGGCAAATTTAACTGGAGATTCTTCCTTTAGTCAATGGGGTGGGAAAAAAAAAGAGTTCAGGTGACTAATATTCAAACTTTAAGACCACCTGCTCGTGGTTAGGCTGGACTCTGCTGTAGCTGGAAAAATTTCCTCAAAGTATGGGTGTGACTTGTGAAATTTCCATGGTGACTTTAATAATAACAATAATTCTACTGCATGTTCTAGAAGAACTTGGGTGAGTGTGGAATTCACATGGACCGTAGTGGAGAAAACTTGAGGGAGATATTCATGGGAGCAAAAAATCACCACAATGAAGAGAAAACTGACTCACTTACAAAGCAGACACTTTTATCTGTCTTCATGCCCAAAAGAAACACCCTCATTAGTCAGAAATTCTTTCCTTCCTTTCTTCCTTCCTTCTTTATTTTCTTTCCTCCTGCCTTCATATTTCTCATCTACCCTCCAGTCAAAGATTTTTTTTTTTTTCTAGAAAATGTCTCAGTTCACACTCCACTTTTTTTCTCATTAACTAGGAAGGAATGTAGAAATCAAAACTCACTGTTAGGCATATTCATGGATATTGGGGTGACATCACTCTGAGCTGTTTTGAGAAGAGAGTTGTAAAATACAGATTTTGATTTTTTTCTATTCACATACAACATTAGATGGTTTTGGTATTTCTCTTCATTCTATGCCACTCCATACCTACTTCGGGATAATGTGAGGGAGCTTACATTATTTTGCAGCAACTGGAAGCCCAAAAACAAGATTCAAGTGAACTTGAAAAATGAGAACTACACAAAGTTTTCATTCAGTTGTTATCTGTTTACCATTGTCTGAAAGTGTAGGAAACATTTTTCTTTCTCTTTTGGGATTCCCTCCCTGCCTACTGGAAGGCAGGTACTGTCAGACTTCAGTTGCAACACCAAGATTACCAGTTCACTTAAAGATGAGTCAAAGCTGTCTGTCCCACAGAAACTCATCTTGGAAATCTCAGCTCAAAATCTGAGTGTAAGAGGAGGCAAAGGAGGCTATGAGGTAGGCACAGGAGGAAGACATTTTAAAGTCTGATTCTTATATCATAACCCAGGACTCAGTTATTTGTTCTTTGAACTTTTAGCCATTGTTCAAGCAATATTTCTTGTAGGAAGGACCCTGAAGATACCCTTGTAAGATTATAAACTAGAGACCCTAAGCTATTTGCTACACCACTGTTCTTAAAAAATGAAGCTCAGAAATAGCCCAAATGTCTATTGTTCAAGTCAGTTCCAATAACTTGTGGCCTGTCCTCATGATGGAAAGTTAAAATCTTTGCAGATGTGGAGTGATTTCCAAGTTGTTTTATCAAGTAACAAAACAAGGGGCAGAGATAACATATAGCAGTACCACCTTTTGGGTAAGAAAGGAAGGAACAAAGGAAGGTATAACCATTCTTTTCACACACCAGAACAAGAAACAATAAAAAGATACCAGAAACAAATCAAAACTGATACTTACAAGGGGCCATTGAAGGAGACGGCTAGAGTGGATGGATTGGATGTGAGATTTCAGTGAATTTTGTTTTGTTTTGTTTTTTAACTCAGTTGGTAGAGTGCAAGCCTAGCATGCACAAGGCCCTGGGATCAGTCCCTGAACCACCAAAAAGAATTTTTTTCAAATAAAGTTAATTTGAAGAGACAAAAACCAAGCCTAACAGGTGACAGATGGACAACCCCAGTAAGAACCACGCTATTCTGGTTCTGATTCCTTATTGTTGCTTGATTCAAAGGATCTTGAAGTCTAATTTCACAAAATTTTTACCTGAAGTAGCCATGTTGGCTGTCGGGTAACAGTGCTGGTAAGAACTCAACAAAAATGATTCTTGGATCCATTAGCCATGTCTACTGTCAGCACAGCAAGAGGTCACATGGATTCCATGCTTCCTCCATTAGAGTGGAGCTCAAAAGAGCAGGAGCCACTTCTGATCCAGAGTAATCAGTCTGCTGAGGACACAGATACTACTATTTATATACACTGAAGGATTCTTTGACAGTTTAATGTCCAGAACACAGAGATAATTTGACTGTTACTTCCAGGACCTGATTCCAGAAGCTTGGTTATATACATATGGGGCAAAAGGACTAGTCTCAGAAGATGTGAGTGTAGAGATTTGAATGTCTTGGTAGCTTAGTAAGAGCATGGGCAGAAACAAAGTCTCTCATGTCCATCCAGAATCAATCTTCTCCATGTCCCATGTGGTACTGACATGTGATTTCATATCCCTATGCCATCCTGTCTTGGCAGTTATATCAAGACCAGAGTGAGATGGATTTACTCACTTCCTCTACTGACCATCTCTATCACCCCCTTGGGAGCTGCGCCTTTAGCACTGAGGGGCCACAATCCTAAAATCCTTCCATTTTTGGGCTGATAAACACTTAGCAGTCACAATGAGTCCTAAACCCTAGGACAGTTGCCCACCAGTCACCCCATCATATATGAAGATTGGCTCTCTCATCAAGGATGAAGGAAGTACAGGGAGAAATGCACTGAGGCCTATGCATTAGGCACTTATGTGATACCCTCAGCAATGAAAGGGCATCACTTTTTACTATGGTCTGAAAATTCTTCCTCTAAAAACTCTTTGCTGAAATCTGAACCCCCAAGGTGATGATATGAATTCAGGTCCTGGAGGTTATTAGTTCATGTGTGTGGAGCCATATAAATGGAATTCTTGTCCTTTATGAAAATAATAGCCCAGAAAGGACCTGTCATCTCACACAGTGAGGGCACAGAGAGATGGTTCACTGCCTTAATGTGATCAAACTGCTATAATAAATTAGGTGAGACAAGTGGTTTATAAAACACAGATACTTATTTTTCACAGTGTGGAAGATCAAGACACCAAGAGATTCAAGATCTGGTGAGGACAAGCCAAATGGAAGGGAGATTCTGGCTGTGTTCTCAGGAGGCAAAAGTGAACAGCTCCACTGTGGGACCTTGTTCATAAGAGCACAAGTTCATCTGATGAAGGTTCCAGCTTCATGAACTTATCACCTGCCCAAAAACCCACCTCTTAGTACCATCACCTTGGTGGGCAGGAGGTAAACCTAGGTACTTCAGGAGATACATATCTTCAAATTGGAGCTGTCTATGATGAAGCAGCTCCTCACAGACACTATATATGCTGGAGCATTGAATTGGGATATCCCAGCTTCCAGAAGTACTCAAATGAAATTCTGCTGTTTATAAGCAATATAGTCTTTCTGCTATTTTATTAGAGAAACCCAAAATGATAAAATGTATTTCCAATGAGAATTCTGCCCTTTCAACTATTTCCCCCACTATGAACACTTATCAAATTTTACACAGGTTATTGATTCTCTGTGAGCAAATGGTCATGCAGGCCAGGCCCTCTGCATTTGCTCCTACCTGACTGTCTATTTAAGATACGAGCCTGCTTTAAGATAGTGCAGCCTGCTTCTGTCCTGCACTCTGGGTTTTGCTCTCACCTCCATAGAGGAGTCCCTGTCCCCAGGTCACAGCAGGGCACCTCCATTGCCTACACATTTTTTACTCCTCTGAAGACCCTGATCACAAGCTGTCATCACTTTACAATGCTCCTTTGTGTATTTGCTCCTCTGTATCCACAGCTAGAATGAAGCTGCCATTTGCTAGTTGCCTCACTGGACCAAGTTCACTTGTACACAGCTCAGCATCCCTGTCCTGTAATATGGGCCTAAACATGACTCCTTCTCACTGGGTTCCTGCTGCCAGTGAAGGGAACAGGGATGAAAGTCACAAGCACATTAGCCTAGTAAATGCTTATCAATGGTTCCTGCTGAAATTAAGCATCACCATTATGAGCTTTCAATCCCACTCTACAACATGGGAAAAGTGAATTCCAGAAAAGTGAAGCCATTTAACCAATCTCACCTGGCAGGTGGGCCCAGGTCTGCCCTAACTCCAGAATCCTGTTCACAACCACATCTCAGGGTCAGAACAACAAAGTGCTCTATTAAGTTATGACCACTGTAAAGCTATGAAAAACAGCTCCATCAATGGACACAAGGCAAAGAATTGTGAGATGAAGCCAAATCCTATTACATTTGGACGATGGTGAGATCTCAAATTCAGTTTGACTCCATTCTCTCAGACACAAAAATGTCATGGAAACCTGGGCCACAGAGACAGGTTAGTAGTCAATGCAGACAAAGAACAATCTGGAGGTGGCCAGGCTTGTGGGTGGGTGGGTGTATAAGCAGTCAAAGCCACAGATTGAAGGGCCCAATGTGCTTCAGAATAGACTTCTCCCTTGGGCTGCATTCCCTGGATCCAACAACAGAAAGCCAGGCCTCAACATGGGAGGTCCTCTGTGTGGACAGGTGAAATTCTCAGGAAATAGCACCTATGTTGCTGCCCACAGCAACAATCCCACAGGAAGGAATCAGAGGTAGACTGGGAATGAACTACTTCTATTATCTTTCTTCAGGTTGCTTTCTTGCTTGCTTGCTTGTTCAATAGTTTATAGAGGAAGAGAGGCTTTGCTTAGAGGAAGAGAGGCTTTGCTTAATTTTAGAGGTGCTACACTTTCAGAGAGGCTACACTTTCAGAGGTCTACTGCTTCTTAGAGGTGGGTCACTCTTTGGAGGTGTGGGGTGTGGGGAGCGGCATGCGGCCTGTGTCCTGCAGCCTGTGTCCTGCATCTTCTGTCCTGTAACCTGTGACCTCTGCCCAGGTGAAGATAATGTCTTATATACCTAAGGCAGCCAATCAGCTTAGGATTAAGTAGCATGGTTGCAGCATGCACCACAGTACCAATTAAGAAAGAATGAGGAACATCTGTTGACCACTAGCGCAGAAGAGACATTAACCAATCAGGCAAAAGGTCATAAGAGATCATGCCATGTTAACACTAATTATGCACCACCTCTTGGCCCAATGCCAGCCACCATTCTAGAGCTGCTTAAACATGTCTCTACATCTCCCCTTTTTAGTTTAAAAAGGTGAAGAAAACTTTATGGATGTGTGATAGCTATTACTACATATGGATCAACTGTGCCCGTCTTCTGACTACAAGCTGTCCATTTGAGACAACCAAGCAGTTCCAGCTTCTAAGGCAGCAAGTGCATTTTTTACAATAATCTTATCCCTTTGTTGGTGTAGGCACATCTTACACATGCAATAAAATGCTAACACAAACAGACACATGAATAAATCTAAGTTTACTGAAACTGGGGTCATGTGTAACATCCATTTGTCATAAATGACTAGGCAAAAAGTCTTTTAGGGTTGATATCAACATAAGGGACTGGAAAGTGAGTTACACAGGATGAAAACAAGCAGCTTGCTTTACTGGGAAAAGATGAAAACCGTTTGAGTGGCCAAATCAGCCCCATGATTACCCTCATGTAAAGGACCAGGTAAGTTAGTGTGAGCTCTAATATGTCCAACAAACAAGGACACCCCATGCTCACACAAAAGTCCCTGCACCTGCAAAAACAATTTGAATGCTGGAGTATGAGGGGCTGGAGGTCCAGCCTATTCCAATCTGGGAATCGCCCGAGTGATCCAATCACTATCAGCAAAAAGATCTGTTGCTCCTTAAACTCTACAAGGGCTATAAACAGCTGCTTCCATTTCCACCAATTGAGCCAATTTTTGAGATGTATGACAGTATCTTGGTAAATAACTACTGCAGCAGTACCATTAAAAAAAACATTCAGGGCCTTAGGAATAGGTTTTTTTTATGGGTAGAAAGGATTGTGACGAGGAACGATCTGAATATGTGATTTGATATTGTTCCCCTCTAAAGTTCCATACATTTATGGGCCCTGTGCTCCATTTTTTAAATAATTTTGTAGCAATTTTCCCTCATCATCAGTAACTAATCTGCACTCATTAGCCCAATATTTTCCTTTTCTGCACTTCAGGCAAAGACCTGGAGCATGAGGTGTAACAGATTTTACTGTAGTTATCTCTTGTCTTTTGTTAGGGCATTGTCTCTTTGCCGCTATATATATCTGTGCATACACTCCAGGATCATATTTATTTTGATTATCTATTGAAGAGTATTGGCCTTCTCCTATTAGCATATCAACATTTCTACCAGGAAACCTTGCTACTGCATTTCTGCAAGCAGTTTCAACAGCTATTTCTTGCCACTGACCTCTCCAATTCAGATATTGTCCTCCAGATAACACTGCTCTGCGTAGCTGTTTCCAATCAGTCATAACTGCCTCTTTAAAGTTTTTCTAATGGCTGATGGTATCTCTATTTTAGTCCTCAAATACAGGCAGGTTCCACAAAGTTTGGGGTTCTTTGTATTAGATGTAGCTCTCCCCTACCTTTTTCCTTTGTTCTTAAGTTTTCTGAGTCATTGTTTTCTAAGTCGCTACCATGCAATGATTTTTCACTTTGTTCTCTTTCCCATTGTGGCATCTTAAGCAGTCTTTCCTCTATAAACCCTGGGCTTATTTCTGCTAGAGTTTGAATATATGATCGTGCAGTGATTTCCTTCACTGTCATGTCTTTTTTGACCTTTAGTCATTTGGGTCTTAGACTGACCCTTTTTTCCTACTATCCCTTGCCCTTAAAACATTCTGGCCAGAGAATCCCACAAGGTTCCTACTTTCCCTCGCCCTATTCCTGCGAGGTTCCTCAGTTTACCCGCCATACCAATTCCCAGAGGCAGACTGGGAATTTTCCCTTGCCCTATTCCTGCGAGGTTCCTCGGATTCCCCATGATGCTGATTTCCCAGTACGGGCCACCATTTGTTGCCACCCGCAGCAACAATCACATGGGAAGGAATCGGAGGTGGACTGGGAATGAACTACTTCTATTATCTTTCTTTGGGCTGCTTTCTTGCTGGCTTGCTTGTTTGCTAGTTTATAGAGGAAGAGAGGCTTTGCTTAGAGGAAGAGAGTCTTTGCTTAGAGGAAGAGAGTCTTTGCTTAGAGGAAGAGAGACTTTGCTTAGAGGAAGAGAGTCTTTGCTTAGAGGAAGAGAGACTTTGCTTACAGGAAGAGAGTCTTTGCTTAGAGGAAGATAGTCTTTGCTTAGAGGAAGAGAATCTATGCTTAGAGGAAGAGAGACATTGCTTAGAGGAAGAGAGGCTTGTTTAATTTTAGAGGTGCTACGCTTTCAGAGAGGCTACACTTTCAGAGGTCTACTGCTTCTTAGAGGTGGGTCACTTTTTGGAGGTGCAGGTTGTGGCATGCAGCCAGCAGTCTGCAGCCTGTGTCCTGATTCCTGTGACCTGCAACCTGCGAACTCTGCCCAGGTGAAGAGAACATCTTATATAGCTAAGGCAGTAAATCAGCTTAGGATTAAGTAGCATGGTTAAAGCATGCACCACAGTACCAATTAAGAAAGAATGAGGAACATCTGTTGACCACTAGCGCAGAGGAGACATTAACCAATCAGGCAAAGGTCGTAAGAGATCACCCCATGTTAACACTAATTATGCGCCACCTCTTGGCCCAACGCCAGCCACCATCTTAGAGCTGCTTAAACATGTCTCTACACACCTACACACCTCTTCACAGGTGTACTCATTCTTCTCAGTCATAAAGAAGAGTGGAATTATATCAATTGTGGGAAATGAATGAAAGTGGAGAATGCCATGCTAAGTGAAATAAGCCAGACTCAGAAAGTCAAGGATCAAATGTCTTCTTTCATATGTGAAAGCTAGAAAGAAAAAAGGAAAGAATAGGAGACAGAGTATCTAATAAAAACAGGAGGGAGAAGAGCAGAGTAGAGGTTCATATGCAGGGAGAAGGAAAGGAACAAGTGAGATATTAAGGAATAAGACTGACCAAATGAGTTATGCACAAACCCAGATATATGAAAGACCTAGGAATTAGACCAGAAACACTGCAGCTTCATTAAAAAAAATATTGACTCTCCCACACGTTGGCACAGACACTCCTTAATAAGATTGGTAAACTTCAAATATCAGTAAGTGGCATGGCTTCAATTTAAAGACTCCACACAGCAGAAAAGAACAATAAAGACTGTGGAAAAAGCCTACAAAATGGGAAAAAATAGTTCCAGCTGCTATTCTAACAGAGGATTAAAATAAAGAATATAGAAAGAACTTAAAAACTCTTAAGAAAAATAAACCCACTAATAATGCAATCAATAAGTGGGCCAATAAACTAAACATATTGTGAAGAAAAAAAAAGTTAAGAAATATGTGAAAAAATATGTTCAACATCTTATTTTTTATTGTAAACAAATGGGATACATGTTGTTTCTCTGTCTGTACATGGAGTAAAGGCATACCATTTGTGTAATCATAAATTTACATAGGGTAATGTTGTTTGATTCATTCTGCCATTTTTTCCCTTCCCCCCTCCCCTCCCACCCTTCCCCTCCATCTATACAGTCCTTCCTTCCTCCATTCCTGCCCCCCTCCCTAAACCCCAACACTAACCCTTCCCACCCCCCATTATGTGTCATCATCCACTTATTAGCGATATCATTCTTCCTTTGGTTTTTTGAGATTGGCTTATCTCACTTAGCATGATATTCTCCAGTTTCATCCATTTGCCTGCAAATGCCATAATTTTATCATTCTTTATGGCTGAGTAATATTCCATTGTATATATATACCACAGTTTCTTTATCCATTCATCAATTGAAGGACATCTAGGTTGGTTCCACAATCTGGCTATTGTGAACTGAGCAGCTATGAACATTGATGTGGCTGTATCTCTGCAATATGCTGATTTTAAGTCCTTTGGGTATAGGCCAAGGAGTGGGATAGCTGGGTCAAATGGTGGTTCCATTCCAAGTTTTCTAAGGAGTCTCCACACTGCTTTCCAGAGTGGCTGCACTAATTTGCAGCCCCACCAGTAATGTATGAGTGTACCTTTCTCCCCACATCCTCGCCAACACCTGTTGTTGCTTGTATTCTTGATAATCGCCATTCTAATTGGGGTGAGATGGAATCTTAGGGTGGTTTTGATTTGCATTTCTCTTATTACTAGAGATGTTGAACATTTTTCCATATGTTTGTTGATTGCTTGTATATCTTCTTCTGTGAAGTGTCTATTCATTTCCTTAGCCCATTTGTCAGTTGGAATTATTTACATTCTTGGTGTAGAGTTTTTTGAGTTCTTTATAGATTCTGGAGATTAGCGCTCTATCTGAAGTATGATTGGCAAAGATTTTCTCCCACTCTGTAGGCTCTCTCTTCACATTGCTGATAGTTTCCTTTGCTGAGAGAAAAATTTTTAGTTTGAATCTATCCCAGTTATTAATTCTTGCTTTTATTTCTTGTGCTATGGGAGTCCTGTTGAGGAAGTCTGGTCCTAAGCCGACATGTTGAAGCTCTGGACCTACTTTTTCTTCTATAAGATGCAAGGTCTCTGGTCTGATTCCGAGGTCCTTAATCCATTTTGAGTTTAGTTTCGTGCATGGTGAGAGATATGGGTTTAGTTTCATTCTGTTGCATATGGATTTCCAATTCTCCCAGCACCATTTGTTGAAGAGGCTATCTTTTCTCCATTGCATATTTTTGGCCCTTTGTCTAGTATGAGAAAATTGTATTTATTTGGGTTTGTGTCCGTGTCCTCTATTCTGTACCATTGATCCACCTTTCTATTTTGGTACCAATACCATGCCGTTTTGTTACTATTGCTTTGTAGTAGAGTTGAAGATCTGGTATTGCGATACCCCCTGCTTCACTCTTTCTGCCAAGGATTGCTTTAGCTATTCTGGGTTTTTATTCTTCCAGATGAATTTCATAATTGCTTGCTCTATTTCTGTAAGGTACATCATTGGGATTTTAATTGGAATTGCATTGAATCTGTATAGCACTTTTGGTAGTATGGCCATTTTGACAATATTAATTCTTCCTATCCAAGAACATGGGAGATCTTTCCATCTTCTAAGGTTTTCTTGAATTTCTTTCTTTAGTGTTCTGTAGTTCTCATTGTAGAGGTCTTTCACCTCTTTTGTGAGATTGATTCCCAAATACTTTATTTTTTTCGAAGCTATTGTGAATGGGGTAGTTTTCCTAATTTCTCTTTCTGAAGATTCATCGCTTATATATAAAAATGTCTTAGATTTATGTTTAACATCTTTAGCACTCAAGGAAATTCAAGTCACAACTCCACTGAGATTTTATCTCCAAATTGAATCACCATTAATATAAATAATAATCAAAGTTGACAGAGATGAAGATATAAAGGAGCATTATACACATTTGGTCGATTGTCAGTACAATAACTCTGGAAATCAGTATAGTGTTTTCTTAAAAGTCTAGGGATGAAATTACCAAATTACCCTACTACTGCAACCTTACTGGTATTTATCCAAAAGATCTAAAGTCAGAATATAGCAATACATGCATAACCATTTTATAGCAGTGTAATTAACAAAAATAGCCCATTAAGAAATCAGTCTAAGGGTTTATCAATAGGTGAAGAGAAAAATAAATGTGTACACATACACAATGGAGATATGTGGCAATTAAAAAATTGTTATTTGCAGGAAAATGGACAGAACTAGAGAATTTCATAAGTTTATAAGTCGAAATCAGAAAATCAATAGTCAAATGTTTTGTTTTATACATGCAAGCTAGACATTAAAAAAAAGGACAAGGGAAAGGATTGCATGAAAACATAAGGTAGAAAATGGGATTCTGGATGGAGGAGATGGTAGAAATGGAAAGTATTGGGGAAGTAAACTGACCAAATTATGTTATGTGCAGATAATGAATACATCGCAATGAATCCTACCTGAATAACTATAATGCACCAATTATTTTTTTAATGGAAGTCAAAAGCTAAAGGCCATTGAAACATAATCTCCACTTAAGTCATACTGGCCAGAATATAATCATGGATTATACCTCCAAAGAGAAATGGAGAATGTGGTTTTTCAAGTCATACAAAAGACAGAAAGTAGTTTTATTCACAATGACTGATATTACTTCATCACATTTATGTCTACAACAATCATAGTTTCACTTATTCACATGCAGACATTTGTTTGAAGGGCCAACTCTGGGCCAGGCATGGAGCTACCACTGGTGTCCACCAGTGAAGTGAAAATCCAAAGGCCTTTTTCCTACCTTAGCTCACAGAGCACTCACTGTTCACCAAGTACCTACCATCTACGACTTCACTTATTTTACATCATAGCCTTGGGAAGCAAGTGTCAGCAGCCCAACTTACAAATGAGCAATGAAAGGTTCTGACAGGTTAGAAATCTTTTCAAAGCTCTATAAATATATAAAAGCCAAAAGCCAAATGCATTCTGATACACTCCAGAGCTCGGTCCACTAACATTTATTCTATCCAAGTCATTATATCTGAGGACCTCCCTGAAATCTTCTATAAATAAAAAACCTAACACCTTCTCCCCAGAGAATCTTGTTTAACTGATTGGGGCTACAGCCTGGTTATCAGTGTATTTGTGAATAATGTTCACAATTAAAGAGGAATTCATTTTCCTATCTATTAAAAATCAGGGAGTCATGTTAAGGAAGTCTGATCCTAAACTGACATGTTGAAGATTTGGACCCAATTCTTCTTCTATAAGATGCATGGTCTCTGATCTGATTCCAAGGTATTTGATCCATTTTGAGTTGGGTTTAGTGCAGGGTGAGAAATAGGATTTAGTTTCATTGTGCTGCATATGGGTTTCCAGTTCTCCCAGCACCATTTGTTGAACAGGCCATCATTTCTCCATTGGGGGTTTTTGGCACCTTTCTAGTATGAGAAAACTGAATTTATTGTGCTTTGTGTCTGTGTCCTCTATTCTGTACCACTGATATACCTGTCTATTTTGGTGCCAGTAGCGTGCCATTTTTGTTACTATTAGTTTGTAGTATTGTTGAATGTCTGGTATTGTGATACCTCCTGCTTCACTATTCCTGCTAAGGATTACTTTAGCTATTCTGGGTTTCTTATTCCTCCAGATGAATTTCATGATTTCTTGCTCTATTTCTGTGAGGTATGTCATTGGAATATTAATTAGAATTGCACTGAATTTGTATAGCACTTTTGGTAGTAAAACTATTTTGGCAATATTAATTCTGCCTATTCAAGATCATTGAGATCTTTTCATCTTCTAAGTTTTCTTTAATTTCTTTCTTTAGTGTTCTGTAGTTCTTGCTGTAGAGATTTTTTTATTTTTCTATTTTTCTATTTTTACTATTTTTCTCACTCTACTTTATTCTTATCTATCTGTTTCCTTGGAGTCTCTTTCTCTCTTTTCGCATGCTACCAACATCATTTGACTCCAATTTCAATCCTCTTGTGATCTACTACATCACTTCTTACCTCATCAACATTACTTCCTAAACCCCCCTCATCCCATTTGTCCATCATTAGAAAATGTGGACCTTATTGCAAACCTATTGTTTATGCTCCAGAAAATATTCAAACTCATCATCTCTGTTTATTATGACAATACCATTAATACCTTAATAGGGGCTATTTGGGTTAAGACTGCATATTTTTTGCATTGTGTGCTGCTAATTTTGGTCTCCCACTTTAAGGTGAGATATTGGAAGCCTGCAGGGACACCATGAGCCTACATGGGAGAAACTACAATACCTCAAATCCACAATGTGAGACAGGAAGACACATGATCAACATGAAAAAAAGTGATGAAATTGACCCAAACAAACCAAGATGCTTTATTAATAGAATCCAATGACATCATGGTAGAGAAAATGTCAGAAAAAGTGTTCAGAATGTACACAATTGAAATGATCTGAGAATCAAATCATGTGATAAGAGAGCAAATGCAGGCAATGAATAATTGAACCCACAAACAGTTAAAAGAACAAATGCAGGAATCAAAAAAAACATTTCAATAAAGAGAGATTCTGAAAAAAGGAACAAACATAAATCCTTGAAATGAAGAAAACAATAAACCAAATTAAAACTCAAAGCATCACCAACAGAATAGCATGTGGAAGACAAAACATCAGACAATGAAGGAAAAATATTTACTCTTGAAAACGAAGTTGATCAAAGAGTAAAGAGGGTAAGAAATCATGAAGGAACCTCCAAGAATTATGGGATATCATGAAAAGACAAACTATAAGAATTATTGGAATTGAGGAAGACACAGAGATACAAACCAAAGGAATGAACAATCTATTCAATGAACTAATATTAGAAAATTTTCCCAATCTGAAGAATAAAATGGAAAATCACATACAAGAGGCTTACAGAACACCAAATGTACAAAATCACAAAAGGACCACACTAAGGCATATTAAAATGAAAATACCTAACATTCAAAATAAAGATAGAATCTTAAAAACTGTGAGATAAGAGAACCAGATTACATTTAGGAAGAATCAAATACAGAAATCAGCAGGTTTCTCTACCAAGAGCCTAAAAGCAATAATGGCCTGGGACATCATTTTTCAAGCTCTGAAAGAAAATGGATGTCAACCAAGAATCTTATATTCAGCAAACTTACCTTCAGTTTTATATTCTACTTATAGATTGAAATATGGAAATTCAAGTTTTGAAATGATGGCATACAGAACTTACAGCACCAAGAAACCAAGTGCTTCAAATGAAAACAAAATAGGGAAGGAGCCCAGCACACATGGTAGGAAGAGGACCCTCAGAGCTATGGAGAAGCCATGGGTGATGCCAAGAATCCCTCACAAAGGGCAACTGTGGACTGGGTTTGGACTAGTTTGACTTAGGGTCAGGATGAAAGTAACTGGAATTGTCAATAGGATTGGGACATGACCACAATCAAGATCCCTCTCCAGAAGTGTCCACAAAACTTAGAGAAAAGTTTAGACCCAGTTCTCCCAGGATTGCTGTTATCTACCAGAGAAGAAAGTCAAATTAGGAGACAGGGGACCTGTTCCAGTGGGGAAGTCACAGTCCTGTGTTCTCCAGGGGGATCTTGTCACCTTTCTATAGACATTAAAATTAGAGGTCTAGAGATACAGGATTTAAAAACATCCTTTCCTTAAAACTTACAACTGTGTGACCTCTTCTCAGCTGCCTGGAGTCCTCCACTGTCTCACTCATCTGGGTAAGTGCCTCTGTAAGTCCTCTGATGCAGAATTAGAGTGCAGGTTGGTATTAGAAGGCTGTGGAAGGAGAGAATTTGAGCTACTAGTGAAGGTTGTGGTAGGTACTGTGGCGATGTCAGATTCAACATTCCTGCTGAGCTCAGAGGACTATATTCTGCATGGTGAAATGAGGATATTCTCTTCTACTTTATTATAGACCTTCCTAAAATTAATAATTTTTTCATAGGAAATATCTATTAATTTTTATTTTTCATTGATTTTTTAAAATTTAGTAACTGCTACTTACACAACTTACATATGGTAACTATTCTAGAGATGTTATACCTTACTTATTTGGATACATATTATCAGAAAAGTCATCCATTTTAATTGAATATTGTAATTACTTATAAATATTTTGCTTCTCTCATCTTCATAAATCAAACAAACTTATCTTTCATGTAAGTGACTTGTATACTTTGAATAATTGTAAGTTTCCCAACTTTTAGAAATACATGACATTATATGCTCACAACCTGTTTCCTAGAGGGGAAACTCACACTGGTATAAAATATCTACTTGCATTTTCTCAAGAAGACTTTGCATCCAATTTCATTTTTCAAATAAAAATTCCCTTACCCTGGACTATATCACTTGGGAAATGTCAAATGAGAGAACCAAGATGATAAGGTTTGGAAGTACATTAAACATTTTTTAAAAATCAAATGAACTTGCTGGTACTTTTCCATTCCTGGTTCCAAAACACCCAGGATTATAATTCACAATAGTTTGGAAGTAGAATATTGTGTTCACTAGTCCTTTATATTTTATTCCCTAAAAAGAAATACTTGTTTTGATTTCTGTCAGCTGAGAAATGTTTGAATCTGATTTTCTTAGAGGAGTAATTAGGTCAGTCAAACCCCATCCTGCCCTTGTAATCATACCTGAATTTCAGATTTTTCTTCAAACTCTATTTTACATATCTTTAACATGAATAGATAAATGTCAAACTCTCTCCTTTTCTTGTCACTAAGACACAAAGAACAAGATGGCACAGGAAAGTCAAACCTACTGAGCAGGAAAGTAGTACTTGTATCTTCCATCACTACCTCAGTCAGGGAGACAGACTCTCCTGCAGGACTGTTTGCATTCCCCAGTAATAAAAGCTGAGGGCCTGTGAAGAACCTCCGGGGCTTCCTGTTTCTTTTTTTAAAAGAACATTTTCTTTTCTAATAACTTTTCTCAGGAGAAATTTAAAATAGTGGAAATATGAATATTATAGTGGTAAGTGTGACTCCTGAGCTGTAGTTTACAACCCTGACAATTTACAAAAGCAACCGATAATTCTCACCTCCATTTCTCACAAATAGCTGCCATTCATTTGCCAACAAATTGTCCAGGGTTTTGCTCATTGTATTGCTGCAATTTTTCACAGCAGATGTGCTAAGAGGACTGACATCTGCTGGGTGATGGTTTTACCTGCCTGTCATTTCTCATTGTGTTCCTCATAGATTTCCAACACAAGTAGTTCCACAAGGTAGAAAATGCTGCCTACAATGACTTCAATCCCAAGCCCACTTACTTGAAGCCAGACCACTCTCCCCTACCAGATGCCTTTTGTCCATTTTTACCTTAGTGAATAGAAAGGGAGGACAGGAGGACTGGCAAGAGTGGTGAAGTTGAACTGTGATAATGACAGTCCAAAGTATGTGAGTCTGCCCATGCATAGCTCAGTGGTGAGTAAGTAACACAATTCATCTGTCATCTCAGCTCTGACAGGCAGATTGATGTTCACACTATAGATGACAGAACAGATGTGTAGTTCCTACAGTCCTTTACCCTGAAATCTGCCCACACGGAGGGTTCCTAAGAACACAAACTTGCAGAAGAATCAGCAGAGGGGTGTCCTCCTGTAACTCATTGTACCTCTGTCCTGACCTCCACCTCATGTCCACTTCCTCAGCAGTTCTCACTAGTTTGGGAAAAACGTAAGATGATGCATGTATCATCCAGCCACCAATGATTTTGGTGATTGCAGGATGGCACACTGTCCAACATGACTGCTTCCTTGATCCAGATTTTAAAGGGAGTCTTAACCATGAGGATCCCCCAGGCTTCACTATGAGCTCTAACCAATGAAAGTTCTGACATTTTTGGACGTTTTCTTTTTTTCATGTGTGTTCTGTTGCACTCATCTACTTACTTACCAGAAGTGGATTTTTCAAAAATGACCTATTTCAGAAATTCATGTTAGATTCTCTTTGATTTACACATCCTTACACACAGAATGTCGAGTCTGGGGGCAGCTTAAGTTTTCCAGTTCATAAAGGACAATATTAGTGACTCG
The DNA here is from genome assembly GCA_020740815.1 of Sciurus niger. NCBI lineage: Eukaryota > Metazoa > Chordata > Mammalia > Rodentia > Sciuridae > Sciurus > Sciurus niger. The sequence continues at coordinate 279,238 of JAHUXG010011131.1, read as the reverse complement.
TGCAAGAGGGCATCCAGGTACCAATTTGGTAGCATCACCCCTAATGCCCTTATTTGAGGAGTGTTTCCCAGATCACCACATTGATGGCAAAGAGCTTGTGTTCTGTCCCCTGATCTTCTAGACTCTGAAAAGCTAGGTGTGAGTGTAATGGACAGCTGGGAAGGGACACACCACAGGATATCACTTAGTTCCTTTAGGAGTGATTCCCATTCCCCAGGATGCTTTCTAAAAACAATGATACATCAGCATGGATATTAGTATAGAACATTTTTTTACAGTATCACTATGATACATGTATATAATGTAATCATATATAATAGGTGTGCAGCATTTACTGACATGAAAATTATTTTCCTGAGCTATCTCTGGGCACTAAATGGAAAAAGAATAGTTTTGCTTAGGATTAAATCAAATTGTTTCCCTTTCTTTCATGTTTACATCAGGAAAGAGTTTAAGTTTTTGCTGTCACTGATACAGAAATTCACTTGCAGAAAACAATTCTCCACCAGTTTTAAGGCCATGAACAAATGACTCCATGAATTCCTAATTATTGCAAATTCATGGCATCTATACACTCCTCCTTTTCATTACTCCTGTTTGCAGGACTGCAGATTCTTCCACACAGTGAACTTATTGTCATCCAGTGGCCTTTGGACACAGGTGATTAAAACATTTCATTCAATGAGTGTTTTAATGCTTGTTTTTGTAAGACTCAAATATTAAAAATGGATTAAAGCAGATCCTGTATTTCACAGAAATGATGTATTATAATGCAAACACATTTGTTTTGTTTCATAATGCAATTTTTGTTGTTGAGAGAAGCCAATTTTAATTATTTTTTTGGTACCATAAACTGAACCCAGTGTTAGGGTTAAACATTGAGCCACATACTCAAATATTTTTGTTTTTAATTTTGAGGCAGAGTGTCACTAAGTTTCTTAGACACATGTTAAGTTATTGAGAATGGATTTTGAATTTGGAATCCTCCTGTCTCAGACTCCTGTGCCTGGATGAATAAAAATTTTTAAATGTATTTAACACTTGATAATATCAATCTACTTGAAATCATACTATAAAAATACACATAAATATTTGATTTATGTCAAATAACTTTATAATGATGGTCATATGCCATTTATATGTAAGATGATGTCACAAATAAGAAAACTAACTATTAGTAGTAAAATGTAGTCCATAAAGTCTTGGACACATGAATATTTAATTTATATCTTTCTAATCATTTTTCTGAACTTATCATGAGTAAAAACCCCAAAACACTGAATGAGTGAATAGAGAAGATTGTGGCATTTACCTGATCATCACTTGGGGAAATGATTGTCCTTTTTTAGTGGTGGTAGAGACTTTTCATTTTCCACAAATATTGTATGTTGGCACTCATGCGCTGAACCTGAAAAATTGATCACACACAAACTGAGAAGACAAACGTCTCCTAGACTTATAATCAGGAAGATAATTTGAAAATTATAGGCAATGAGGGCTAAAAAGATTTAAGAGATTCAATGAAAAAAGATAGCCTCTTCAACAAATGGTCCTTGGAAAACTGGAAATTCATATGCAACAGAATGAAACTAAATCCCTATCTCTCACCCTGCACAAAAATGAACTGAAAATGGATCAAGAACGATGGAAACAGACCAAAGAACCTGCATCTTATAGAAGAAAAAGTAGGTCCAAATCTTCATTCGTTGGCTTAGGGCCAGATTTCCTTAACATGACTTCCAAAGCACAAGACATAAAAGCAGCAATCAATAATTGATGTAGATTCAAACAAAAAAGCATTTTCTCAGCAAAGGAAACTACAAGCAATGTGAAGAGAGAGCCTACAGAGTGGGAGAAAATCTTTGCCATACCTACTTCAGATAGAGCAATAATCTCCAGAATCCATAAAGAACTCAAAAAACTTTACACCAAGAATACAAATAAACCAATCAATAAATGGGTGAAGAAAATGAGCAGACAATTCACAGAAGAAAATCTACAAGCAGTCAACAGATATATGAAAAAATGTTCTACCTCTGTAGTAATGAGAGAAATGCAAATCAGAACTACCCTAAGATTCAATCTCACCCCAATTAGAATAGCTATTGTCAAGAATACAAGCAATAATAGGTGTTAGCAAGGATGTGGAGGAAAAGGTACACTCAAACATGGCTGGTAGGGTTGAAAATTAGTGCAGCCACGGTGGAAAGCAGGATGGAGATTCCTTAGAAAACTTGGAGTGGAACCAGCACTTGACCCAGCTATCCTACTCCTTGGTCTATACCCAAAGGATTTCAAATCAGCATACTACAGTGATGCAGCCACATCAATGTTCATAGCTGCTCAATTCATAATAGCCAAATTGTGGAACCAACCTAGAAGCCCTTCAATTGATGAATGAATAAAGAAACTGTGGTATATATTCACAATGGAATATTATTCAGCCTTAAAGAAGAATAAAATTATGGTATTTGCAGGTAAATGAATGCAGTTTGAGAATATCACGCTAAGTGAGACAAGTTAATGCCAAAAAACCAAAGGCTGAATGAATTCATTGATAAGCAGATGCTGATATATAAGGGGGGGGTGGGAGGGAGGTAAGAATGGAGGAAGGATGGATTGTACAGAGAAAAAGAGAGGTGGGGAGAGGGTGGGGGAACAAAAAGTAACAGAAGGAGACAAACATCATTACCTTATGTACATGTATGATTACACAAATAGTGTGACTCTACTTCACGTACAACCAGAGACAAAACAGTTGTACCCCATTTGTGTACAATGAATCAAAATGAATTTTAAAAAAGGACCATACCCTATCTATCTTTAACCTTGCCCATATCTCTCTTGATTAAAATATCTTTATACAAACAACAAAAAAAGGGTGAAAATGTGAAAGTAACTCAGGATTTCTAGCACAATAGGGAGATTACACTCTATAATAATTAATTATAAATTGAAAATAACTCAAGAAGGGTTTGCAGGTTTTCAACATAAAAGCAATAACATTTGAGAAGATGGAAATTAATCTCATTTGGTCAAAATACATTGCATACACATGCTGAATTATAATACTAGGTTCCATAGCCAAGGACAGATGGATTCTAAATAAAAATTAAAATAAACAAAAATCAACACTTCAATGTTTTAATCAATTATGTCCATAACATCAGATTTTTACATGGTATTCCATTTTCATGAATGGAATTTCACTTATCTTTTCTGGTTTCTCTTAATATCTTTTTTTTCTACCAGGGATTGACTCAGGGCCACTCAACCACTGACCTACATCTCCACACCTATTTTGTAATTTATTTAGAGACAGTGTCTTGCTGAGTTGCTTAGCACTTTCCTGTTGCTAAGGCTGGATTTGTACCTGAAATCTTCTTGTCTCAGGCTTCTCAGTCACTGGGAGTAGAGTCATGTATCACTGTGCCTGGTCCTTAGAATCTTGACTTGTAGAGATACATGGCATTTTTTTATTTTAATTTATTTTTATTGTAAACAATTGGGATACATGTTGCTTCTGTTTGTACATTATACATGCTCTTAAGAGCCATGAAAAGATTAAACTTCACATGCATGATTGTCTGATGACTTTTATTTTTCAATGTATGGCTGGAAATGACTTAAAATACATACCTATCATTTCAGATACTTGAATTAAACCAAAACATGGCTTGTACAGGAAATAGTCCATTAGCATATCAACATCAAATTTTCTGTATCAAGTATACACTTGTGCCTCTGAACTGAAAAATTGCTTGCTTCCTGGAGAGGAAAATTGGAACTGTTTTGGAGGTACATCCTTCAGATGTGGGTCAAATTCTTGTTCTGTATTTATATCCTTACAATGATAAAACTCAGATTATATATTAACTGTTACTTCTAATTCTACCCTATTTCCAGATGACTGAGTAGAAAACATTAGAATATGTTCTTACTAATATATAATTGGATTTGGCTCACTTAGGACAGTTATTCTGGTGATGATAATGACATGTACACAAGATGAATAGATATAGATACAATTGGGATTCAAAAATAGTCCTAAAATACCACCAAAGATCTTAGTAGAGATAGTGATAAATGTTCCAAAATTATGGAAATATATTTGAGGCAACAAAAGAGGTAGTTATTTTTTAAAACATATTGAATTAAATCTCCCAGGTCACATGTATGAGGAACTGCATAATTAAACAAATAATTGTCAATATTTCCCAATGTCATTATATGTTAGAAGCATGTTCATACATGGTATTTCATCTTCTTGCACACATAATAGCTCCAGAATTCAGGTAAGATTACTGAACATATTTTAGAGATAAGAGGATGAGAGGTTAGAATCTTAGACTGATTAAGATCACACTTGAACTCATTGGGAAATCACAGATACAAATTTGAACAATGTGTCTTAGAATGTGTAATCTTCAATGTTGGTTCATTTAATGTATTAAAGATATTATGTCCATTAATAAACCATAACAAGGATAGTACAGAAATAATATACCCAGGTATAAAACTACTCCATCAAGATTCATTTCTTGAGAGAGAATTCACTATTACGCAATACTGCCACTTGAATTCCTCAAAATTTGCAGAGTTTTCAGTATGTACTTGAGGCTGCTATGAGAGAAAGATGAAAAGCAAGTAAGGCACTAGTCCAGAAAACCTCACAATGAGATTATAATCAACAACTATTTTCAATAGCATGGGGTAATTCTGAATGGACAGGAATCCAATATACAGTGGGAGTCCCACAACTGTAATATAATCCAGATATGTTTTGGTGATAATAGGAAAATTCTATCTGGAGGATGTCAGAGACACTTGACTGGGGAAGTGGGAAAGGGGGTGTTGGGGTGAGTTCACACATTTCCTGATGGTAATAGTATAGACTGAAATTCATGAAAGTGGTACTATTTGAAATAAAGTCTTTTTCTTCATTTTCTCCTAAAATAGACACTATTTGATCCTTCCCCAAAAGATGAAAAAGAACAACCAACTGTATGATTATAGTAGCGTAAGAAATGCATTTTTCTCTGAAGTTGGCATTGGGATCTCAGCCAACACCATCCTTCTTCTCTTCCACATCTTCACATTCCTTCTCCAGCACAGGCTCAAGCCCATTGACTTGATCATTGGTCTCTTGGCTCTAATCCACCTAGGAATGATGATAATTTTGCTGTACATAGTTACAAATAAGTTTTTGTCTCAGGATTTTTGGGATGACATCAAATGTAAATCAATCATCTACTTGTTCAGGTTTTTGAGGGGCTTCTCCATTTGTGCCACCTGCCTGCTGAGTGTCCTCCAGGCCATCATCCTTAGCCCAAGAAGCTCCTGCTTGGCAAAGTTCAAACATAAATCTCCACATCAGATCCTGTGTTCCCTTGCTTTCTTGTGGGTCTTCTATGTGTCCTTCAGTACTCATTACTCATTCTCTGCTACTGCTCTCTCCAATGTGACCTCAGATGGCATTGTACCTATTACCGAACCCTGTAAAATTGTACAAATGACTTACTTCCTGAGACATTTATTTTTTGTGTTAGGTGCATTCAGGGATGTCTTTCTTATAGGACTCATGGCCCTCTCGAGTGTGTACATGGTGGCTCTCTTGTGCAGGCATAAGAGGCATTTCCAGCACCTTCACAGCACCAACCTTTCTCCAAAAGCATCCCCTCTACAAAGAGCCACCTCAACCATCCTGCTGCTCATGAGCTTCTTTGTGCTCATGTACTGTTTGGACAGCATCTTCTCCTCCTCAAGAACTGTGTGGAACAACGACCCTGTTTTCCATTATACCCATTTAATTATTTCAAATGGCTATGCCACAATCAGTCCTTTGCTACTGATCTGTACTGACAAGCACATTATTAACTTCTTCAAATATTATTTGGTGACGATACCACATACTTAACTACTGATGATAGATAAGTTCTCAATGTGCCAATACACTGGCTTCTGAACAGTAAATCATGGCATAGAATATGCTGTCTGCATTTAGTGAATATGGAGATATCCATGTTTGGTTAAATCTGCTACTTTGGGACATGAACAACAAATAGTTTATAAAATGGTCAATCCTTTTCATTTTGGACATAATGCAAATGCCCAACATATCTTCTTGGTGCCTACAACAGGTTCCTATGAGGTGGGTTTCACCTTCATGGCCTGGGTTAGCCATTAGAAACATCTGGAGAGTGTACACTACATTTTAATGAGTATTTCAATGAGCTGTATTTTTCCTTAAATAAATACATCAATATTTAATGCCGTAAATTACCACCTGATCCATCAATCACCTGATCCATCAATTAACCTTTTAGTGATCTGTTTAAAAAATGAATGTAAAAACTCAAGCTACCATATCTACACCAGTTCTCATAGTAGCATTATTAGCAAGAGCCCATGGTGGAAATATCTCAATGTTCAAAAGCCTATGAATGCATAAGCAAAACATTGCCTGGGCATACCATGGAATATTATTCAGCCTGGAACAAAACAATAAATGCCTAAAGAAGGAATTTGTGAATTTTGAAAACATTCTTAGAAGTGACCAGTCAGAAATTATCAAATGTTCTAAGATTCTAATGTATAAGGTGGAAATGAGAGTAGAAAATCATACAGACCGAATATAGAACAGTTAATATGAACGGAGGAAGAGGGTCGGTGAGTTCTTATTGGATAGCCACACAGTGATAGTTTGGGAAAAAGAAAAAATGCTGGAGATGGATGGTGAATGTTTTCACAATAGTATAAATGTGCTTACTGTCTCTGACTGCACTCTTAAACAGCATCAAACTGTTCAACCAGAAGAATGGGAACCAAATTGTAATGGGTTGCACCCCATGTACTTATAACATGTCAAAATACACTCTGGTGCCAGGTGTATCTAAAAACAACACATAAAACAGAGCTGATGGAATGAAAAGACAAAGGATCAAAATGATAAATTTCTGTTATGTGTACCTTACCACAGCAAAAAGTGACCAATGACCTTCTTTATGTTACGTGAAATATGCCTGATACCAAAAGACAAACACCACATATTCTCATTCATTTGTAGAAAATACTAAGTGAAACTAATAGAAGACATTGGAATGGTGGTCACCAGAGAATGGGAAAAGCAGGGAGAAGACAGGTGGAAAGAGTGTGGTGAGGTGCACCCGGAACAGTATGGAGGAATCACTTTAGAGACATCTTTAGCACAGTTGGATACTTATAGGTTAAAATGACCAAAATTGTGTTTCAAAGTGAAATTCCCAGTACATTAAAAAATTAAGAGTTGAAGAGATGAAAACGCTTATTAAGATGATCTGATCACTGCAACATCTATAAATGTACTCAGTTACCATAAGATACACCATAAAAATACGTGTTTAAAAATATCTCTTTAAAAAGAGTTTCCAGGGCTGGGGAGGTAGCTCAGTCGGTAGAGTGTTTGCCTTACAAGCACAAGGCCCTGGATTTGATCCCCAGCACGGCAACAAAAAAAAAAAAAAAAAAGAGTTTCCAGTAACCTTATAAAAAACTGTGAAAAAAACTCTGTAAAATAAAAGGAATTTCATATGTCATCATTCTCAAGATGCAAAAAATACAATTGATGAATGGATAAAGAAATGATGGCATATATATACAGTGGAATATTATTCAGTCAAGAAGAATAAAATTATGACATTTGCAGTCAAATGGATGAAACTGGAGAATATCATGCTAAGTGAGGTGAGCCAATCTCAAAAAACCAAAGGATGAATGATCTCACTGATAAGTGGATGATGACACATAATGGGGGTGGGAGGGGGGAAAATGCAGGAAGGAGGGACTGTATGAAGGGAAAAGTGGGTTGGGAGGGGTGATGGGAAGGAAAAAATAACAGAATGAATCAAGCACTACTACCCTATGTAAATGTATGATTGCACAAATGGTATGCCTTTAATTCATTTACAGAGAAACGACATGTATCTCTTTTGTTTATGATAAAAACGAATTTAAAAAATAAATAAATAAAAAATTTAAAAAGACAATTCTTAGACTTTTCTAATAGTTTAAAACCACTTTATTGAATTGTTTCCTAGTCATTTTTTTATTTTTTGTTTGTTTGTTTGGTTGGTTTTTGGTTTGGCCAGGAAGTGAACCCAGCAGTGAGTTAACACTGAGCCATATACCCAGAACCTTTTATTTTTTTTAAACAGTGTCTCAATAAGTTGCTTAGACCCTTGTTAAGTTATTCAAGACTGGCCTCAAACTTGTGATCCTCCCGCCTCAACCTCCCTAGTACCTGGGATTACAGGTGTGTGACACCTTGCAATTTATCCAAAGGAGGAGGCATATTGTTATGGATTCAATTCAGGAGTAGTCTGTGCTGTTCAATCTTTCAAGGGTACATTGCCTTAGGTAGCAATAGTTTCTTCATATTCTAGGCAACGTGTCTCACGTGAGGTCAAAATGTCAGATCCAAATTGTACAGGAACATGTGGAAAATGACTGGCATTGGTAATTCATGCCATGAAAAGCATGGATATGTAGTATTGTTTAATCAGAAAAAGGAAAAAATATTAGTGGTAATTTTCTAAATAGATTTCAGTATTTTATGTCATTGAATATTTCAAATGATGAACTGTGGGAAATGCTGCTATGTCACATATCTTCTATTCTACTGCCTCATACTATCATTGCTCTTACTTGGTAATTTTGCCCTTAAAATTATGACCTAAGAAACAACTGAAAATTGAGGACTGGTTCAGGTAACGTGTAGACAGGTTGTACATGTATACCTTCTAAATAATGAAATAATCAAAATGCACATTAGCAGTGCCTTAATTAATGGTCATATCCAACTAGTTAAAAAGATGGAATATAATAAAGGAATTAACAAAGATGGCAGACTAGAGGGAGACTTCATTTCTTTTCCCTCCATAATTTGGGTTTCAAGCAGAGGATATCTGTTTCTCAGTGAGTAGTCTTTGCTGCCTATCGATCCCATGCTGTTTGCTCCATTTTTCTAGTGTGAGCACCTGCAGTCTGCCAGCATATCTACTATTTTTTGAGTGCAGATTGCTCACTAACTGGTGCCTATCATCTGTCATCTTGCTGCTTGCCTCTTGCCTGTCTCTTGCTACCTTTCACCTACCCAATATCCACTGCCAGAGTTTCACCTGCCCATCATCCGACAACAGCTGTAGACCAACCACAGATGGCCGGTGGAGTGCCAGTGCCTGCTGTTGCCTGGAAGTCCATTGACGCAGTGTCTGCAGGTTTGGTTACACAAGGCTGCCACCATTTTGAGACAATAGCCAGGACCTGTAGGACTCCTGGCCAGACTGACCAAGCCCCATCCCCAGGATCCCAAGCATGACTAACCACTCCCTGCCTCCAGGACCTCCAAACCGACTGACTGCTCCCCACTGCCCGGAACCCTAGACTGTGCCCCACCTCCAGAATCCCACAACCAGACCCACCACACCCTGTCTCCAGGACCTCTGTCCGACAAACCACACTCTGACTCCAGGAACTCGAGTCAATCATGCCCACACTGAGCTGCCGCTTCCCATTTGCCAAGATATTTGGAAGCCAGAGTGGCCATCTTGGATTATCCTGGAAGTCGTAGCTCCCATATTTAGGTGGGGAAAATCTCATCCTGGGATACCTGCAGAAGCCTGAAAGCATACTGTCAGAAAAGGTTTTGGAAACCTGCAGGGTCACTACATGCCTATAGGGGAATCTGCAATACCCCAGATCTGCAATGCTAGCAGAAAAGATATGTGAACAACACACACACAAAAAGGGGGGGGATGAAAATGATCCAAACAAATCTAGATTCTATATTAATAGACTCTAGTGACAGTATGGTAGAAGAAATGTCAGAAAAGGAGTTCAGAATATACAAAATTAAAATGATTTGTGAAGCAAAGGATGAGATAAGAGAGCAAATGCAGCAATGAATGATCACTCCAATAAACAGTTGAAAGAGCAACTGCAGGAAACAAAAGATCATTTCAACAAAGAGATAGAGATCTCAAAAAATACAAAAGGAAATCCTTAAAATGAAGAAAACAATAAACCAAATACAAAACTCAATGGAAAGTATCACCAACAGACTAGACCACTTGGAAGACAGAACCTCAGACAATGAAGACAAAATATTTAAACTTGAAAATAAAGTTTCCCAAACAGAGAAGATAATAAGAAATCATGAAAAGAACCTCCAAGAACTATGGGACATCATGAAAAGATCAAATTTGAGAATTATTGGGATTGAGGAAGGCACAGAGTTACAAACCAAAGGAATGAACAACTTATTCCATGAAATAAAATCAGAAAATTCCCCAAATCTGAAGAATAAAATGAAAAGTCGAATACAAGAACCATAAAGAACACAAAATGCACAAATCACAACAGATCCACACCAAGGCATATTGTAAGGAAAATGCCTAATATACAAAATAAAGATAGAATCTTAAAGGTTGTCAGAGAAAAGCATCAGATTACAAATAGGGGGAAACCAATACAGATATCAGCAGATTTCTCAGCCCAAACTCTAAAAGCTAGAAGGCCCTGGAACAACATATTTCAACTTCTGTAAGGACATGGTTGCCAACCAAGAATCCTATACCCAGCAAAATTAACCTTCAGGTTTGAGGATGAAATAAAATCCTTCCATGATAAACAAAATTTAAAGAATGTACTAATAGAAAGCCTACACTGCAGAATATTCTCAACAAAGCATTCCATGAGGAGGAAATGAAAAACAACAATGGAGGTCAGAAAAGGGAGGGACAACCTTAAAGGTAAAACCAAAGGAGAAACCAAGTCAAGTTAAAAACCAAAAATAATCCCAAATGACTGGGAATACAAATCATATCTTAATAATAACCCTGAACATTAATGGCCTAAACTCATCAATCAAAAGACAAACACTGGCAGAATGGATTAAAAAGAAGGACCCAACTATATGCTACCTTCAAGAGACTCATCTCATAGATAAGGACATCCAAAGACAAAAGGTGAAAGGATGGGAAAAAAACGTACTACACACACAAACTCAGTAAAAAGCACGGGTTTCAATCCTTATTTCACATGAAGGGGACTTTAAGCCAAAGTTAGTCAGAAGGGATAAAGAAAGACACTTCATACTGCTTAAGGAAACCAGAAATCAGGAAGACATAACGATCATAAATATTTATGCCGCAAACACGGTGCATCCAAGTATATCAAATAAATTCTTCTCAATTCCAGGAATCAAATAGACCACAAATCAATAATTCTGGGTGACTGCTGTCACCACTAGATAAATCTTTCAAATAAAAACTAAGCAAAGAAACCATAGAACTCAATAACACAATCAATAACTTAGACTTAATAGACATATATACAATATTCCATCCATCAATGAGCAAATACAATTTCTTCTCAGCAGCACATGGAACCTTCTTGAAAATGGACCATATGTTATGCCACAAAGCAGCCCTTAAGAAATACAGAAAAATAGAGATACTGCCTTGTGTTCTATCACATCATAGTGGACTGAGAGTAGAAATCAATTACAAAATAAAAAGCAGAAATTACCCGAATACCTGGAGACTAAATAATATGCTATTGAATGAAGTATAGATAATAGAAAACATCAGGGTGGAAATAATAATTCTAGATGTAAATGAGAACAATGATACAACATATCAAAAGTTCTGGGACACTAAGAAAGCAGTACTAAGAGGAAAATTCAGTGCATGGAGTGCATTCCAGAAAAGAATAAAAAGTCAACAACTATATGACCTAATATTACAGCTCAAAGTCCTAGAAAAAGAAGAACAGAACAACACCAAAAATAGTATAAGACAGGAAATAATTAAAATCAGAGCTGAATCAATGAAATTGAAACAAATGTAACAATTCAAAAAACTGACAAAAAGTTGGTTCTTTGAAAAACTGAACAAAATAGACAAACCCTTAGCCACAGTAACAAAGAGGAGAGAGAAAACTCAAATTATTAGAATTCATGATAAAAAAGGAAATATCACGACAGACACCATTGAATACATAACAAAATGAGAAGCTACTTTGAATACTTATACTCCAACAAAAAAGAAAATACCAAAGACATCAACAAATTTCTAGAGACATGATCCTCCCAAACTGAACGAGGAGGACATACACAATTTAAACAGATCAATATCAAGCATGAAAGAAAGTATCCATCAAAAGCCTACCAACCAAGAAAACCCAGGACCAGATTCTCAACCAAGTTCTACAAGAACTTCAAAAAGGAAATCGTTCCAATACTTCTCAAAGAATTCCAGGAAACTGAAAGGAGGGAACCCTACCAAACTCATTCTATGAAGCTAAAATCACCCCCATACCCCAACCAGCCAAAGACACACCAAGGAAAGAAAATTTTAGACTAATATCTTTGATTAAAATAGATGCAAAACCCTTTAAAATCCTGGCAAACTGCATCCAAAAATATTAAGAAGATAGTGAACCACGATCAAGTGGGGTTCATCCCAGGAATGCAAGGTTGGCACAACATTCAGAAATCTATAAATGTAATTCATCACATCAATAGATTTAAGGTTAAGAATCATATGGTTATCTCAATTGATGCAGAAAAAAATATTTGACAAAATACAACAGCCCTTCATGCTCAAAACAATAGAAAAAAATAGGAAAAGAAGAAACATACCTCAAAATTTTAAAGGCTATTTATGCTAAACCCACAACCAACATCATTCTTTTTTTTCATACTTCACAATTCTCTTTTTCCCCCCATTTTGTATTTTTTATTATTGTAAACAAATGGGATACATATTGTTTCTCTGTCTGTACATGGCGTAAAGGCATACCATTTGTGTAATCATACATTTACATAGGGTAATGTTGTTTGATTCATTCTGCCATTTTTTCCCTTCCCCCCACCCCTCCCCTCCCTCTATACAGTCTTTTCTTCCTCCATTCCTGCCCCCCTCCCTAAAACCAACTCCAACCCCAACACTAACCCCTCCCACCCCCCATTATGTGTCATCATCCACTTATTAGCGATATCATTCGTCCTTTGGTTTTTTGAGATTGGCTTATCTCACTTAGCATGATATTCTCCAATTTCATCCATTTGCCTGCAAATGCCATAATTTTATCATTCTTTATGGCTGAGTAATATTCCATTGTATATATATACCACAGTTTCTTTATCCATTCATCAATTGAAGGACATCTAGGTTGGTTCCACAATCTGGCTATTGTGAACTGAGCAGCTATGAACATTGATGTGGCCGTATCTCTGTAATATGCTGATTTTAAGTCCTTTGGGTATAGGCCAAGGAGTGGGATAGCTGGGTCAAATGGTGGTTCCATTCCAAGTTTTCTAAGGAATCTCCACACTGCTTTCCAGAGTGGCTGCACTAATTTGCAGCCCCACCAGCAATGTATGAGTGTACCTTTCTCCCCACATCCTCGCCAACACCTGTTGTTGCTTGTATTCTTGATAATCGCCATTCTAATTGGGGTGAGATGGAATCTTAGGGTGGTTTTGATTTGCATTTCTCTTATTACTAGAGATGTTGAACATTTTTCCATATGTTTGTTGATTGCTTGTAGATCTTCTTCTGTGAAGTGTCTATTCATTTCCTTAGCCCATTTGTCGATTGGATTATTTGCATTCTTGGTGTAGAGTTTTTTGAGTTCTTTATAGATTCTGGAGATTAGTGCTCTATCTGAAGTATGATTGGCAAAGATTTTCTCCCACTCTGTAGGCTCTCTTCGCATTGCTGATAGTTTCCTTTGCTGAGAGAAAGCTTTTTAGTTTGAATCTATCCCAGTTATTAATTCTTGCTTTTATTTCTTGTGCTATGGGAGTCCTGTTGAGGAAGTCTGGTCCTAAGCCGACATGTTGAAGCTCTGGACCTACTTTTTCTTCTATAAGATGCAAGGTCTCTGGTCTGATTCCGAGATCCTTAATCCATTTTGAGTTTAGTTTCGTGCATGGTGAGAGATATGGGTTTAGTTTCATTCTGTTGCATATGGATTTCCAATTCTCCCAGCACCATTTGTTGAAGAGGCTATCTTTTCTCCATTGCATATTTTTGGCCCCTTTGTCTAGTATGAGAAAATTGTATTTATTTGGGTTTGTGTCCGTGTCCTCTATTCTGTACCATTGATCCACCTTTCTATTTTGGTACCAATACCATGCCGTTTTTGTTACTATTGCTTTGTAGTAGAGTTGAAGATCTGGTATTGCGATACCCCCTGCTTCACTCTTTCTGCCAAGGATTGCTTTAGCTATTCTGGGTTTTTTATTCTTCCAGATGAATTTCATAATTGCTTGCTCTATTTCTGTAAGGTACATCATTGGGATTTTAATTGGAATTGCATTGAATCTGTATAGCACTTTTGGTAGTATAGCCATTTTGACAATATTAATTCTTCCTATCCAAGAACATGGGAGATCTTTCCATCTTCTAAGGTTTTCTTTAATTTCTTTCTTTACTGTTCTGTAGTTCTCATTGTAGAGGTCTTTCACCTCTTTTGTGAGATTGATTCCCAAATATTTTATTTAATTCAAAGCTATTGTGAATGGGGTAGTTTTCCTAATTTCTCTTTCTGAAAATTCATCGCTTATGTATAAAAAGGCCTTAGATTTATGTGCATTGATCTTATATCCTGCTACTTTACTGAAATCACTTATGAGTTCTAAAAGTTTTCTGGTGGAATTTCCTGGTTCCTCTAAGTATACAATCATATCATCAGCAAATAGGGATAGTTTGAGTTCTTCTTTGCCTATTCATATCCCTTTAATTTCTTTGGTTTGTCTAAATGCTCTGGCTAGAGTTTCAAAGACGATATTGAATAGAAGTAGTGAAAGAGGGCATCCCTGCCTTGTTCCAGTTTTTAGAGGGAATGCTTTCAGTTTTTCACCATTTAGAATGATATTAGCCATGGGTTTAGCGTAGATGGCCTTTACAATGTTAAGGAATGTTCCCACTATCCCTATTTTTTCTAGTGTTTTGAGCATGAAGGGGTGCTGTATTTTATCAAATGCTTTTTCTGCATCTATTGAAATAATCATGTGATTCTTGACTTTAAGTCTATTGATATGGTGAATTACATTTATTGATTTCCTGATGTTGAAGCAACCTTGCATCCCTAGGATGAAACCCACTTGAGCATGGTGCACTATCTTTTTAATATGTTTTTGTATGCGATTTGCTAAATTTTGTTTAGAATTTTTGCGTCGATGTTCATTAAGGATATTGGTCTGAACTTTTCTTTCCTCGATGTCTCTGTCTGGTTTAGGAATCAGGGTAATATTGGCTTCATAGAATGAGTTTGGGAGAGTTCCCTCCTCTTCTATTTTCTGGAATACTTTGAGAAGTATTGGAATGAGCTCCTCTTTAAAAGTTTTGTAGAACTCGGCTGAGAACCCATCTGGTCCTGGACTTTTCTTTGTTGGTAGGCTATTGATGACTTCTTCTATTTCATTACTTGTAATAGGTCTATTTAAATTGTGTATGTCCTCCTCATTCAGTTTAGGCAATTCATATGTCTCTAGAAACCTGTTGATGTCTTCGAAATTTTCTATTTTGTTGGAGTATAGATTTTCACCAAAATAGCTTCTAATTATGTTTTTTATTTCAGTCGTGTCTTTTGTGATATTTCCTTGTTCATTCCAAATTTTAGTGATTTGGGTTTTCTCTCGTCTTCTCTTTGTTAGTGTGGCTAAAGGTTTATCAATTTTGTTTATTTTTTCGAAGAACCAATTATTTATTTTCGTCAATTTTTTGTATTGTTTCTTTTGTTTCAATTTCGTTGATTTCAGCTCTGAGTTTGACTATTTCCTGTCTTCTACTACTTTTGGTGTTGGTCTGTTCTTCTTTTTCTAGGGCTTTGAGCTGCCTCTCCCAGAGAATCCGTCCGCAGCCCTGGAAACTTCACTCCGCCCCTAGCCGTGTCCCCGTGCGGCTCTTCCAGCAAGAAGCCACACAGCTCCCGGGACCCTGCTCTGCACCAATCACCTGGCTATACAGCCCCTCCCCTGAGCCACCACCTGGAGCCCCATACAATAGCTCCGAGACCCAGAGACCCGCCACACACCTCCCCCTCCGGACAGCCGCCCGGTCTCCGAGGCAGTCACCAGGAGTCCAAGCAACCCACTTCCGGTCTCCTCCTCCCGCCAACCACCCGCAGCCCTAGGCAGTCACTCCAAGTCCAAGTGACCCGCCCTGTTCCTCCTTCTCCTCCTCGGGGTAGCCCCCCGGGTGTTCAGGAGCGGTTTCTCCGAGACCAAGTGACCCACCATGCTCCTCCTCCAGGCAGGCCACCGGTGTTCAGGAGCGGTCGCTTTTAGTCCAATCAACTCACCACTCGCCTCCTCCTCTGGCAACCGCCTGTGGCTCTGATGCAGTCACTCCCAGACCAATCGACCCGCCGCACTCCTCCTCCTCCTCTGGGCAACCCCTCCCCCTTGTTCAGGAGCGCTCACTCTGAGTTCAAACAGCTCACCACACAGCTCCTCCTCTGGCAACTGCCCGCGGTTCTGATGCAGTCACTCCCAGACCAAGCATCCCGCCGCACTCCTCCTCTTCCTCCAGGCAACCCCCCGGTGTTCAGAAGCGGTGGTTCTGCGTCCACACAGCTCTCCACAAAGCTCCTCCTCAGGCAGCCGCCCGGATCCCCAGTGGCCACTCGGAGTCCAAGCGCTGTGCTGAGCCGCCTCCTCCACGATGATCCCAGTGGTCCGCGTCTACAGCTCCAGTGGGGGGGAGGGGTGTCTCGCCGAGCAACTCCACCTCACAAAGTTCCCTGCGTTCCGGGGCTACTGCCCCATCTGGGATGCCTCCCTAGTGGGAGAGACCCACCTGGCGGCCTTGAGCCGGTCCCAAGTCTCTCACCATCCCCTCCCCTGAATCCTGCGTCCTGGAGCAATGTGAAATGCAGCCGCCCTCCAGTCCGCCATCTTGGCCCGCCCCTCCAACATCATTCTTAATGGAGAAAAACTGAAAGCATTCCCTGTAAAAGCTGGAACAAGACAGGGATTCCCTCTTTCATCACTTCCATTCAGCATCAACCTTCAAATACTAGCCAGAGAAAATACAGAAAGAAAATTAAAGGGTTACCAATAGGAAAAGAGGAACTCAAGTCGTCACTATTTGCTGAAGACATGATTCTCTATTCAGAGGATCCAAAAACCTCCACCAGAAAACTTCTAGATCTCATAAATGAATTCAGCAAATTAGTAGGATATAAATAAACATGCATAAATCTAAAGCATTTTCACACATAAGCGATGAAACATCTGAAAGGAGAAGCCAAACCCAAAAAACCAAAGGATGAATGATCTCACTGTTAAGCAGATGATGATACATAATGGGGGGAGGTAGGGAGGCAAGAATGGAGGAAGGAGGGATGATACAGAGGAGCAAAAGTGGAATGGGAGTGGTGGGGGAAAGAAAAATAACAGAATGAATCAAACATCATTACCCTATGTAAATGTATGTTTACACAAATGGTATGCCTCTACTTCATGTGCAACCAGAGAAACAAGTTGCATCCCCAAAATAAAAACTGAAATAAAATAAAATAAAATAAAATACTTGGGAATCAACCAAACCAAAGAGGTGAAAGATCTCTACAATGAAAATTGTAGAACATTAAAGAAAGAAATTGCAGAAGACCTTAGAAGATGGAAAGATCTCCCATGTTCTTGGATAGGGAGAATTACTATTATCAAAGTGGCCATACTTCCAAAGGCACTATACAGATTTAATGCAATTCCAATTAAAATCCCTATAACATTTGTCATGGAAACAGAAAAAGCAATCATGAACTTCATCTGCAAGAGCAAAAGACCCTTAATAACCAAAGCAATCCTGGGCAAGAAGAGTGATGCAGGATGTATCACAATACCAGACCTTAAACTCTACTATAGAGCAATAGAAAAAATAAATAAATAAATAAAAAGGCATGGTATTGGCACCAAAAATAGACAGGTAGACCAAAGGTACAGGATAGAAGACAAGGAGACATAACCACATTATCTCATACTAGACAAAGTTGCCAAAAACTTACAATGGAGAAAAGATAACCTCTTCAACAAATGGTGCTGGCAAAACTGGAAATCCATATGCAGTAAAATGAAATTAATCCCCTATCTCTCACCCTGTACAAAACTCAACTCAAAATGGATCAAGGATCTGGATTTATGCCCGAGATGCTTCACCAAATAGAGGAAAATGTGGGCCCAAATCCCCATCTTGTTGAATTAAGAACAAACGTCATTAACAAGACCCCCAGAGTGCAAGAAATAAAAGCAAGAATTAATAAATGGGATAGATTCAAACTAAAAAGCTTTTATCTCAGCACAGGAAACAATCAATAATGTGAAAAGAGAGCCTACAGAGTTGGAGAAAATCTTTTCCACACACACTTCAGACAGAGCACTCATCTCCAAAGTTTATAAAAAACTTTAAAAACTTTACACCCAAAATACAAAGAACCCAATCAAAAATTGCACTAAGGAAGTGGGCAGACGCTTCACAGAACAAGATACACAGGTGATCAACAAATATATATAAAAAAAGTGCTCATCGTCCTTAGTAATTAGAGAAATGCAAATTAAAACCACCCTAAGATTGCATCTAACTCCAATTAGAATGACTATTATCAAGAACACAAGCAATAATAATTGTTGGCATGAATGTGGGAAAAAAGTCACTCTTATACATTGCTGATGGAGCTGCAAATTGGTGCAGCCACTCTGGAAAGCAATATGGAGATTCCTCAGAAAGCTTGGAAAGGATGCACCATTTGACCCAGCTATCCCATTCCTCAATTTATACTCAAAGGATTTAATTGCTCACTGAGCACTTAAAATCTGCATACTACGCTGATGCAGTCACATCTAGGTTGAGGAACCAAACTAGATGCCCTTCAATTGATGAATGGATAAAGAAACTGTGATATATATATACATAATGGAATATTGCTCAGTCATAAAGAAGGATAAAATTATGGCATTGGCCTGTAAATGGATGAAGTTGGAAAATATCATGCTAAGTGAAATAGGCCAAGCCCAAAAAACCAAAGGCCAAATGTTTTTCTGATAAGTGGATGATGAACATAATGAGAGGAGGTGACAGGGAGCAGGGGGAAGAGAAGAATGAAGGAAATTTGAATGGTATAGAGGAAAATGGGCCAGAGAATGTAGGGGAAGGAAAGATAATAGAATGAAACAGACAGGATTACACTATGTATATGTATGATTGCTTGAATGGTGTTAATCTACATTGTGTACGACCATAGAGATGAAAATGTGTACCCCATTTGTGTACAATGAATCAAAATGCAGTCTGTAAAAATGAAAAAGATTTTTTAAAAAATGAAGGGAGTTCAGTTCTAGGATTCACTCTCACTTTTTAGAGTACACAGTTGCTCTGCTGTGCAGTTGCTGAAGATCCCCAGGGAGCAGGCCTGCCTCCTGAGCACCAAGAAATGGACTCAGGATTCAAGAAGAGGAGGTACTGGGAGACTGGGGAACAACTCAGAGCCACCGGGTGAGTCTCTCCCACTGGGCAAGGCTCCCAGATGGGGCAGTAGTCACAGAATGCAGGGGACTTTGTGGAGTAGAGTTGCCCATAAAGACTCTTCTGCTGGAGCAGTGAACCAAACAACTGGGAGCATTGTAGAGAAGGGCCACCCAGCGAGAGGCTTCGGCACAGGGCAAGGGTCCCAGGCCTGGGTAGCAGGACCAGAGTGCAGGCTGCTTCTTGGAGGAGGACCACCCAGGGAGAGGCTTCATTGCAGGGTGAGGCTCCCTGGCCCAGGCAAGTAGGTCCAGTCCCCAGGGGCATCACAGAGGAGGGCCCCTTAGTGAGAGAGTCCTTCACAGGGTGAGTCTCCCCAGTCCAGGTGGTAGTTCTGGACCCCAGGGAACATCACAGAGTAGGGCTGCCCAGTGAGAGACTCACAGACAGGGCGAGGCTCCCTGGCCCAAATGGTAGGTTCTGACCCCTGGGAATATCACAGAGGAGGGCTGCCAAGCCCGGGCAGTAGTTCTGAACCAAAGGGAACATCTCAGAGGAGAGCTGCCCAGCAAGACTACCCCACAGGGTGATTCTTCCTCACCGGGTGAGGCTTTCCCACAAGGGCAGTAGAAGGAGACAGGCCCAGACCAGCCATGCCCCAGCCTGCACTCTAGTCCCCCTTTGACTGTCCATCAGTCAACAAGTGGAGATGCCTCTGTTCACTAGCAGGGAATATACCCCACCTGAAGGCCACCACCCCTAGAGGGGCAGCTTCCCTGTGGAGCACCACATTATCAAGTACCTCCAAGACTTCAGGCTACTGAAGCCTAGGAGGTGAGTAATTGAAAATCTACAGAGACTAAATGAACAATCTATTCAATGAAATCATATCAGAAAATCTTCCACATCTGAAGAATGAAATGGAAAATCTAGTACAAGAGGCTTATAGGACTCCAAATATACAAAATTACAATAGACCCACACCAAGGCACATCAAAATGAAAATACCTAACATACAAATTAAAGACAGAATTTTAAAGGCTAGGAGAGAAAAAAATTAAATAACATTCAGGGGAAACCAATAGGGATATCAGCAGATTTTTCAACCCAGACCCTAAAAGCTAGAAGAGCCTGGAACATTTTTCAAGCTCTGAAAGAAAATGGATGCCAACCAAGAATCTTATACCCAGCAAAACTTACTTTCAGATTGGACAAAAAAAAAAAAAATCCTTCCATGATAAACAAAAGCTAAAAGAATTTACAAAACAAAAACCTGCACTACAGAACATTCTCAGCAAAATATTCCATGAGTGAGTGATGGAAAACAACAATGTAAATAGGCAAAGGGAGGAACTACCCTAAAGGAATAGCCAAATAAATGAGAAACCAAGTTGTGTCAAAAAAACAAATAAGCCAAATGATGGGATTACAAACTGTATCTCAATAACAACCCTGAATGTTAATGGCCTGAACTCATCAATCAAAAGACATAGACTGGCACATTGGATTAAAAAGGAAGATCCAACAATATGCTGCCTGCAAGAGACTCATCTCATACAAAGAGACACCGACAGACTAAAGGTGAAAGGATGGGAAAGAACATACCATGCACATGGACACAGTAAAAAAGTTGGAGCATCCATCCTCATATCAGATAATGTGAATTTCAAGCCAAAGTTAGTCAGGAGGGATAAAGGACATATCAATCTGCTTAAGGGAAGCATAAATCAGCAAGACATAACAATCATAAATATCTACACCCCAAAAAGTGGCTCATCCATGTATTGCAAACAAATCCTTCTCAGTACCAGGAATCAAAAAGAACACAACACAATACTACTAGGTGATTTTAACACACCTCTCTCTCCATTGGACAGATCCTCCAAACAAAAATTGAAGAAAGAAACCATAGATCTCAAAAACACAATCAATAATTTAGACTTAACAGATATATATAGAATATACCATCCAACAAAGAGCGAATACACTTTCTTCTCAGCAGTACATGGATCCTTCTCTAAAATACACCATATTTTATGACACAAAGCTACTGTGAACAAATACAAGAAGATAGAGATACTACCTCGTATTCTATCTGATCATAATGGATTGAAATGAGAAATAAATGACAGAATAAAAAACAGAAATTACTCTAAACCTGGAGATTAAATAATACACTATTGAAAGATGAATGGACAAAAGAAGACATCAGGGGGAATTAAAAAATTCTTAGAGGTAAACAAGAACAAAGATATATCATAACAAAATCTCTGGGACACTATGAAAGCAGTACTTTGAGGGAAATTTATTTCATGGAGAGCATTCAATAAAGAAGAAAAAATCAACAAATAAACGACCTAACACTACAGGTCAAAGCACTCAGCAGTGCTTAATGACTGAGTCACATTCCCAGGAGATTTAGTTTTCATTTTGAGACAGTGTCTCAATCACTTGCTTAGACTCCTCCTGCGTTGTTTGAGGTTGGTCTCAAATTTGCAATCTTCCAGTCCAGCCTCCTAATTCACTGGTAATACAGGTGTGTGCCACCTTGAAATCTACCCAAAGGAGGTAGAGAAATTCTTGTTATGGATTAACTTAAGCAACATTCTGTGTGGCTGAGCCTTTCAAGGGATGTTTCCTTAGGTGTAACAGTGGTCCACTTTTCCTTTTGAATATACATTTACTGCAAATTTTAAAAAGGACATGTTTTTCTTTTCCTCTTCCTTCTCTTCCCCTCCCTAAACTGGGGACAGAGAACAACATTACCTTGAGTTATCTGTGCTCCCCAGGAAGATGTCACCAGAAGATCTAGGAAGTGACTATCACCCAAATTAAAAAGTTAATTTCAGCATACCTTCAGGACACACCTGAGACCCCCTGTCAGGTCACACCAAGAATATAGTCTTTAAATATCTTCTTTAAAAGCCCTCTGCTTTCCCTGATGGGCAGGATCACAGCTCTGTGACAGGAGAGCCCTGTGTTTCTCCTTGACTAGCAAAGCAGTAAAATTTCCTTTTCCTTTTTCTCATAACTGTGTCCTCATTATTAAATTGGCATCAGAAAGACCTACTGAGCATTTGGTAATGAAATTGGAGACCACACAGGGACACAATAGCAGTACCCACTCTGGTTTCTTGGGATGGGCTGGCACTCCAAGCATTCTCATTCCCATGCTGAGGATGTAAGGCCAATATTTTTTGGTAACTAACCGCTACAAATTTAGAAGCCAGGTGAGTGTGCCTCAGGTGGAACATAAGAAGCTATTTCTTCTCAGGGAGAGACTGAGGGCTTCTCCAAGCTGTTGCCAAAACCTGTTTTGCTACAGGGAACTGCCATCTTTCTTCCATGAACTCTATGACTTGCCCCTTCTTGGTCTATTTTGAGAAAAAGGAAATGGAAGGCAATAAATTCATGACACCTTGTCCATTTTGCAAGTTTCCAAGGTATGCACACTGAGACCCTTGATTCCACATAGCTAGTTCCTCTGGTGGGCACATATGATCTCTCTTCATTGGGACACCTGTGGTGCCACTCATTAGAAGTCAAAGGGAGCTGGGAACTTGGGGAGATTTTCCCCTAGGTGGTCAGTTTTAAATATTCCCATCTGTCAACAATGGTTTGGGAATACTGGCTCTAGGTTTTTTGTTTTTTTGTTTTTTGTGGGGTTTTTTTTTTTTTATCTTTTTCTGGTCCCTTATAAAGGGAATTATTGTATCAATCCTATAAATTCTTTTGTTAGAAAGATCTTGGCTGAATGGGCCACCAGCAGAGGTAAACCTAAGAAAAAGATGATGTTTTACTGTAACAATTAGCTCTTTGAATGGTTTTCTGAATTACTGCAAAATCTTGCAGTTCTGAGTTGATCTCTCAGAGATTAAATGAGTGAAAGATTCTGTATGAATAGGCATGTATGTAATTACAGAGTAAGGAGTCTAAAGAGTCAAAAGCTAGTTTGGATGCAAAAAGGAGTTGCCATTAATGTGAAAGTATAGCAGGACATCAAAAAGGGATTTGAAAAAATTTTAATCCTTTCAACCCACTACTGACAGTCACAGTACTGCTTCTCATCTTGGACCCAGGTAGCTGCAAATCATCCTGCTCTGAGTTAGGGAAACAAACTCTGTCATGAAGGAAAAAAAAAATCCCAAGAAAGTCTCCTGATCTATAGAGAACAAGGCAAAGAGAAAGGGACCTCTACTGTGATTTATAGCCACTATTTGTATGTGGGACTAAAATCAGACTTTGAGAACAGAGTTCAGTTTGCTACATCTGCAGACAAATGAAATCTCTGTGGGCTGTTGTTCTCCCTGATTTTCTTGCTGGGTTCTCATCCCATGGGTTCAAAGAATGAAATCCATGGATGGTGGCAGAGGACAAAAATGAAAGAAATAAAATTAGGATTGAATCAGAGGAGAAAAGATGGAACTCCTGGCAATGTGTGGGGGACAATGGCAGAAAGATTTATACTTGAGTATACTAGTTTGGGAACTCAAGGCTTTGGGATAAAGGCATTGATCAGAATCCATACTTAACAAATATTAGAAAGCACTGGGGATAATTGTTAAAATCTACACTGTTCAGATGTTGGCAAGGTACCAATGAAATTGACATGGCCCATGACTTTTTATTTGGCTGTATCCTTTTAGTCCTTAAGTCTTAATTGTATGCATCCTCCATTTGTATCCACCCCATTTACATTTTTCTGCCACTCTGGGACTAATAAGTTGAATAGAATGCTTAATCACACAGGGTTGCTCTTACATTTGAAAAAATCTTATTCGGGGCCCATTACACTCCTCACCTGAAAATTAACCAGCCTATCATAATGGGGGTTGGGGAAAAAACCTGTCAATCACAAAGAAAGGGGAATGGGTTCCAGTATTATTAAATTATCACATGGCAACAAAATGGCCTCCCCTTTAAGATCTGACAGGATGAGTTTCAATATGGTGCAGTAGAGGGTGACTGCATTCCATGTTGTTCCAGGATTCAGGATTCAAGAAGAGGAGATATTGAGAGACTCGGGACCAGCTCAAAGCTTCTGGGTGTGTCCTCCCTGCTGGACAAGGATTCCCAGCTGAGGCAGTAGTTTCAGAGGGCAGGGAACTTTGAGGAGCAGAGCTGCCTGGTGAGACTTCCCTGCCAGGTGAGTCTTTCCAGCTGGGTGAGTCTTCCCTGCCAGGCAAGCCTTCCCTGCCAGGGCAGTAGAACAAAAGACCCAGGCCCAGACAAGCCAGGCCCCAGCCTGCAGTCAAGTGCCCCTTCAGCTGACCATCAGTCACCATGTGGAGGCACCTCTGCCCACTAGTAGGGAATATACCCAACCTGGAGGCCACCACACCTAGAGGGGCAGCTTCCTTGTGGATCACTGCATTATCAAGTTTCTCCAAGAATTCAGGCTATTGAAGACTAGGAGGTGAGTTACTGGAAAACTACAGGGACACTATAGGTCAATAGGGGAAAACTGCAATATCTCACAGTTTTACTACTAGAGGGGAAGATACCTGAGCAATAAGAGAAAACAAGTGAAGAAAATGTCACAAACAAACCTAGATGCTACATCAGTAAATCCAAAGACAGCACAGCAAAAGAATATCAGAAAGGCAGTTCAGAATGTACATAATGAAAATGATCAAAGCAGCAAATGATGAGATAAGACAGCAAATGCAAGCATTGAATGATCCCACCAATCACAATTAAAAGAACAAATGCAGAAAGCAAAAGACTATTTCAACAAAGGATAGAGATTCTGAAAAAACCAGAAATCCTTGAAATATTGGAAACAATGAACCACATTAAAAACTCTATAGAAAGCATAGCCAATAGGATAGAACACCTGGAAGACAGAACCTCAGACATTGAAGAGAAAATATTTAATCTTGAAAACAAAGTTGACCAAGCAGAGAAGACAGTAAGAAATCATAAACAGAACCTCCAAGAAATAGGGGATATTATGAAATAGACACATATACGAATTATTGGGATTGAGGAATGCACACAGAAACAATCCAAAGGAATGAACACTCTATTCAATGAAATAATATCAGAAAATTTCCCAAATTTGAAGAATGAAATAGAAAATGAAGTACAAGAGGCTTATAGGACTCCAAATACACAAAATTACACTAGACACACACCAAGGCACATTATAATGAAAATACCTAACATACAAAATAAACATAGAATTTTAAAGACTGTGAGTGAAAAAAAATCCAATTACATTCAGGGGGAAAACAACACAGGTATCAGCAGATTTCTTAACCTAGATCCTAAAAGCTAAAAGGGCTTGGAATAGCATTTTTCAAACTCTGAAAGAAAATAGATGCCAACCAAGAATTATATACCCAGAAAAACTTACCTTCAGATTTGATAATGAAATAAAATCCTTCCTTGATAAACAAAATCTAAAAGAATTTACAAATAGAAAGATGGCACTTGAGAACATTCTCAGCAAAATATTCTGTGAGGAAGATATGAAAAACAACGATGTAAATCAACAAAGGGAGAGACTAACCTAAAGGAATCCCCAAATAAAGGAGAAACCAAGCCATGTTAAAAAAATAAGTCTAATTACCAGGAATACTAATCATATCTCAATAATAATCCAGAATGTTAATGGCCTGAACTTATCAATTAAAAGACATAGACTGGCAGATTGGATTAAAAAGAGACACCCAACAATATGCTGCCTTCAAGAGATTTGTCTCACAAAAAGTGAAAAAAAAAAGAATCAAATGATTATTTTGATAGATGCAGAAAAAACATTTGACAACATATAGCACCCCTTCATGCTCAAAACACTGGGAAAAAATAGGGAAAGTACGAACATTCCTCAACATTGTAAAAGCTATTTACGCTAAGCCCATGACCAATATCACTTCTAAATGTTGACAAACTGAAATCATTTCCCCTAAAAACTAAAACAAGGCAGGGATGACCTCTTTAACCACTTCTATTGAACATCATCCTTGAAATCCTAGGCAAATAAATTAGACAGACCAAAGAAATTAAAGGGATATGAATAGAAAAATAAGAACTCAAATTATCCCTATTTGCTGATGACATGATTCTATATTTAGAGGAGCCAGAAAATTCCACCAGAAAACTTCTAGACTCGTAATTTTAATTCAGAAAAGTAGCAGGATATAAAATCAATACTCATAAATCTAATGCATTTTTATTCATAATTGATGAATCCAGAAAGAGAAGCTAGTAAAACTACCCCATTCACAATAGCCTCAAAAAAGTAAAGAACTTGAGAATCAATCAAGCTAAAGAGGTGAAAGACCTCTACAATTAGAACTACAGAACACTAAGGAAAGAAATTAAAGAAAACCTTAGAAGATAGAAAGATCTCCCATGTTCTTGGATAGGCAGAATTAATATTGCAAACATGGCCATACTACCAAAATTGCTATACAGATTCACTGCAATTCCAATTACAATTCCAATGATGCACCTCACAGAAACAGAGAAAGCAATCATGAAATTTATTTGGAAAAACAAGAGATCCAGATTAGCTAAAGCAGTCCTTAGCAGGAAGAGTGAAGCAGGTGATGTTGCAATACCTAAACTTCAACTATACTACAGAGCAATAGTAACAAAAACAGCATGGTTTTGGCATCAAAATAGAAAGGAAGGTCAAAGGTACAGAACAGAGGACACAGAGACAAAACTGAACAAATACAGTTTTTTCATACTAGACAAAAGTGCTAAAAACATACAATAGAGAAAAGTACCAATTCAACAAATTGTGCTGCGAAAACTGGAAATCCATATGCAGCAGAATGAAACTAAACCCCTATCTCTCACCCTGCACAAAACTCAACTAAAAATGCATTAAGAAGGACCTTGGATTCAGACCAGAGACACGACACCTTATAGAAGAAAAAGTAGGTCCAAATCTTCATCACATTCGCTTAGGACCAGAATTCTTTTACATGACTCCCAAAGCACAAGACATAGAAGCAGGAATCAATAACTGGGATAGATTCAAATTAAAATGTTTTTCTCAGCAAAGGAAACTATCAGCAATGTGAAGAGAGAAGCCGCAGAAAAGTCTGGGACCAGATGGGTTCTGAGCCAAGTTCTACAAAACCTTTAAAGAAGAGCTCATTCCAATACTCCTCAAATTATTCCATGAAAAGGAAGAGGAGGGAACCCTTCCAAACTCACTCTATGAAGCCAATACCATCTTGATAACAAACCAGAGACAGACACATCAAGGAAAGGAAATTTCAGACCAATATCCTTAATGAACATTGATGCAAAAATTCTCAACAAAATTTTAGCAAATCGCATACAAAAACATATTAAAAAGATACTGCACCATGATCAAGTGGGTTTCATCCCAGGGATGCAAGGTTGGTTCAACATCAGGAAATCAATAAATGTAATTCACCATGTCAACACCCTTAAAGTCAAGAATCACATGATTATTGCAATAGATGCAGAAAAATATTTGATAGAATGCAGCATCCCTTCATACTCAAAACACTAGAAAATATAGGGATAGTGGGAACATTCCTTAACATTGTAAAAGGCTTCTATGCTAAGCCCATGGCCAATATCATTCTAAATGATAAAAAACTGAAAGTATTCTACCTAAAATCTAGAACAAGGCAGGAATGCATACTTTTACCACTTCTATTCAACATGGTCCTTGAAATTCTAGCCAGAGCAAATAGATGGACCAAAAAAATTAAAGGGATATTAATAGGAAAAGAAGGATTCAAACTATCCCTATTTGCTGATAACATGATTATACATTTGTAGGAACTGAGAAATTCCACAAGAAAACTTTTAAACTCATAAGTGAATTCAGTAAAGTAGCAGGATATAAGATCAAGGCTCATAAATCTACTGCATTTATATACATAAGTGATGAATCCTCAAAAAGAGAAGTTAGAAAAACTACCCCATTCACAAAACCCACGAAAAAAAAAACATACTTGTGAATCAATCTAACAAAAGAAGTGAAAGACCTCTACAATGAGAACTACAGAACCTAAAGAAAGAAATTAAAGAAAACCTTGGATGATGGAAAGATCTCTCATGTTCTTGGATAGGCAGAATTAATATTGTCAAAATAGTCATACTACCAAAAGTGCTATACAGATTCAATGCAATTCCGATTAAAATCCCAATGACATACCTCAGAGAAATAGAGCAACAATCATGAAATTCATGAAAGAATAAGAAACCCAGTATAGGTAAAGCAATCCTTAGCAGGAAGAGTGAAGCAGGGGGTATGGCAATACCAGAATTTCAAATATACTACAAAGCAATAGTAACAAAAATGGTATGGCATTGACACCAAAATAGACAGGTAGATCGATGGTACAGAATAGAGGACATGGACACAAACACAAATAAATACAATTTTCTCATACTAGACAAAGGGGCCAAAAATATGCAATGGAGAAAGGATAGGATCTTCAACAAATGGTGCAGGGAAAACTGAAAATCCATATGCAACAAAATGAAAATAAACCCCTATCACTCATCCTGCACAAAACTCAACTCAAAATGGATCAAGCACCTCAGAATCAGACCAGGAGACCTTGCATCTTATAGAAGAAAAAGTAGGTCCAAATCTTCAACATGTTGACTTAGGATCAGACTTCCTTAACAGGACTCCCAGACTTCTTAACAGCACAAGACTTCTTAACAGCACAAGAAATGAAATCAAGAATCAACAACTGGGATAGATTCAAACTAAAAAGCTTTCTCTCAGAAAAGAAAACTAACAGTAATGTGAAGAGAGAGCCTACAGAGTGGGAGAATATCTTTTCCACTCATACTACCGATAGAGCGCTAATTTCCAGAATCTATAAAGAACTCAAAAAACTTGACACCAAGAATACAAATTACCCAATCAATAAATGGGCTAAGGAAATGAACAGACACTTCACAGAAGATCTACAAGAAATCAACAGATACATGAAAAAATGTTCAAGATTTCTAGTAATAAGAGAAATGCAAATCAAAACTACCCTCAGATTCCATCTCACCCAAATTAGAGGAACTATTGTCAAGAATACAGGCAACAACAGGTGTTGGAGAGGATGTGGGGGAAAAGTACATTCATATGTTGCTTGGGGGGGGGGTTGCAAATTAGTACAGACACTCTGGAAAGCAGTGTGGAGATTCATTAGAAAACTTGGAATGGAACCACCATTTGACACAGCTATCCCACTCCTCAGACTGTACACAAAGGACTTAAAATCAGCATACTACAGAGATACAGCCACATAAATGTTCATAGCTGCTCAATTCACAATAACCAGATTGTGGAAACAACCTAGATGCCCTTCAATAGATGAATGGATATAGAAACTGTGATATATATATATATATATAATGAAAAATTACTCAACCATAAATAATAATAAAATTATGGTATTTGCAGACAAATGGGTAAAATTGGAAAATATCATGCTAAGTGAGATAAGTCAACCTCAAAAAACCAAAGGATGAATGATCTCACTAATAAGCAGATGATGATACATAATGGGGGCTTGAAGTAGGCAATAATGGAGGAAGGACGGACTGTATAGATGAAAAACAGGGGTGGGAGGGGTGGGAGGGAAGAAAAAAATAACAGAATGAATCAAACACCATTACCCTATATAAATGTATGATTACACAAATGGTATGCCTCTACATCATGTACAAACAGACACAAGTTGTACCCCATTTGTTTACAATAAAAAATAAAATTTTTTAAAAATGATGGGATACTGTGCCACACAAGTTGCAGAAAATGACAAGTGGAGGAGAAAAGGAGACCTGAAAAGATCCTTCACAAAACAAGCTCTACAAACAGTATGAAGACATCTGAAAGGATGCTTCACAGCACATGTCACCAGGAAATAAAATTTAAAATACAAGAAAATCCTTCTAACCATTCATAAAATGCTCACACTCACACAAAACCCCATAGTGACAAATACTCATTGGTTGCAGAGACCAGGAACTCTCCTTGATTGTTGCTGGGATGCCAAATACAGTCTTCTGGGGAAGGAGCTCTCTGTTTTTAATCCTTAATAAAGTTACCATGTGATCCAGCATCACACTTCCAGATTTTGCCCACATTGTTTGTAAATTGATGCCCACAGAAATGGTGTATGTTACTGAAAGCTCAGTCCTTGTCCCTAATGACAATTTAATAATGAGGACATGTTTTTAAGCATATATATATTTATATATGGCTGTGAATGATCCTTTATATTTATTTATTTATATGTGGTGCTGAGAATCAAAGCCAGTGCCTCACACATGCTAGGCAAGTCCTCTACCACTGAACCAATCCCCAGGCCAGGGGACATAGTTTTGAGAAAAGTGAAAAACAGGCATATTATTGCTTTACTAAGAAAGTAGAAGCACAGGGGACTTTAGGACCAGAGGCTGTGATTCTACTCATCAAGAGGGAAAAGTGTTTTGGTTTTGCTTTTTGTTGTTGTTGTTGTTGTTGTTTTTTGTTAGTTTCTTTTGGTACTGGGTATTGAACTTAGAGGCACTGAACCACTGAACTATATCCCTATTCCTATTTTTCATTTTTATTTAGAAAGAGCTTAGAAAAGTCTCAGTGGTTTAGCACCTTGCTTTTGCTGAGGCCGCTTCTGAATTTAGGGTCCCCCTGAATTCCAAGTCTCTGGGATCACAGGCATGTGTCACAGCACCTTGCAGAACAAGGGTTTCTGTAAGAAGCTATTCATGGACTGCCTGCCAGATACTCCTTGAAGGGAAATTTTGATTCACTTATTAATTTTGGAGACAGCCATTCCATAGATCTTCTGGTGCCATCCCTGAAGTCTGAATTACTTGGTTCCTGTGGTGGGTTTGTGCTCAAAACTGTCTAGATCTTGATGGGAAAAGGTAATCTTGTTCCCTGCCCAAGATTAAGGAGTGGAGAGGGAGAAGAGGAAATGAAAATATTTCCACTTTAAAAGAAGCCTCAGTTGCAGAGTGGCATGGGTTATATTCAAAGCATGAGGTGGACTACTGCTACATATACAGGTGTTGGATCAGCTTCATTTGCTGACACTGTAAGTTGGAAGGAATACAGACATTCTTTTGGAAATTAATGGAGAAGCATATGCACTTCCAAGAAATTTCCATTCAACAAAAAAAGAGTGACGTTTTGATTACCTCAACAACAAAAATGAAACAAATGCATCATACTAAGTGAAAGCATTCAGGATGCAACAGGTACTTCTTTTATTCCAATTAAGAGAAATTCCTGAGGAGAAATATAGAGTAGGTGTGAGACTACTGGTTTTCAGGGTTGGACAGAACAGCAGATCTTGGATAAGAAGTGGATGTGGCATGGCATTCTGTGCCTGCAGTCCCAGTATCCCAGGAGGCTGATGCATGAAGCATAACCCCAGAAGCGTGAGACCAGACTGGATATCTCAGCAAGACTCTGTCTCAAAAACAAACAAAAACTCCCAACAACAACAAACAAAATATACTGAGCACACTTTCAAGGTGAAGGAACTTTTTTGTACTGTGCTGGAATGACACATCAATGAAAGCCTGCTGTCTTTCAAAACCATGGAATTCATTTTACAAAGACTGACCTCTAACATGGGAAAATGAAAAGAAAAAAATTTTAAATGCAGTTTTAGGTGGAAATTATAAGACTACAGATAACATCTGAGGTCAAACATACCAAAATTGTATTCTAATCAGTAAGAAAGTTTGTTCCAGAAATATTGATTAAGTATTCATAAACTGCTCCTAACTGGTGTGTAGTGGGCACTGGGTTGTGTACTGTTGGACAGCAAAAAAAAGTCAAGAAAGAAAGTCTAGACTGAGCCTCCTGCACTACGTCATAGAGAGAAACAGCAACAATGTGAATTTTCATAGCTTGATAATGTTATACAGAAACAAAGATGCAAGTGTCTAAATGCCACAGCTAGTAATTATACAGATATGGCAACCACTTCTGTTGAGATGATCCAGAGCAGTGACACCTAGTGCTTATATGTTCCTGCATTATATTCATTGAGAATCTTTTAGTGAAAATCTATTTCAATTAAATTGTCCCTTTTATTTTCAAAATATTGCTATATAATGCCCTCTTTTCACAAATATTTTAGCAGCCAGGTATGTGGTGCCCTACTTAAAATCACAGGTACTTTAGAGAGTATTGTGGGAGAATCACAAGTTGGAGGCTAGTCTTCCAAATTTTGAGAGGATGCCTGAAGAAAATACATAAAATTTTTAAAAAGGATGTGGATTAACTCAGTAGTAGAGTAGTGCTGGGGTCACATCCCTGTACAACCGTGTGTGTGTGTGTGTGTGTGTGTGTGTGTGTGTGTAGTAAAACTCAAAGGGCCAGCAGCATGCTAAGCAAGTGCTAGGCCACTGAGCTACATCCTCAGCTCCTGATGTAGTAATGTTTTTTAAATAAATAAAAAGAGATACCAGTTCAAGTCTAGCAGGACAGCTCAATTTTTAAAACAACTGAAAACAAAACAAGAAAAATGGCAAGAGTTGCTGATGAAGTAAAGAAATTGGCATTCCCATAAATCTCTGCTAGAAATGTGAAATGGCATACAGATGTACAGAAAGCAGTTTGATGGTTCCTAAAACGTGCAACATGAATTATCACATGACCCACCAACTGTATTCCCAGCTCTATACCTAAATGACCTGAAATCAGACACTCAAACACTTGTATGTGAATGTTCATAGCAGCATCATTCACACTAGTAAAAAAGTGAGGACAACCCAAAAGCCATTAACAAACGAATGCACAGAACAAA
Source organism: Sciurus niger (assembly GCA_020740815.1). Taxonomy (NCBI): domain Eukaryota; kingdom Metazoa; phylum Chordata; class Mammalia; order Rodentia; family Sciuridae; genus Sciurus; species Sciurus niger. The sequence goes on along the minus strand of JAHUXG010011131.1, from coordinate 245,952 downwards.
CGAGCTGTGTGTGCACACACATGACATAAAATCAAAGCACTGCTGACACATGTTACAACATAGATAAATCTGTAAAATATTAAATTAAGCAAAACCAGAATGAAGAAAATCATATTTGGTGTAATTATATTCATGTGTGATCCACGACATGGAAACTCAGCAACTGAAAGTGAAGCGGTTGTCACCAGGGTCTGGGAGGACGTGTGAGAAAGTGTTTGCTTCATGGATACTTAGTTTCCTTTTGCAGTGACTAAATGATTAGGAAGAAGATAAATGCAATTACACAGCAATATTGTCAGTGTCACTAGATGGTGCATTTTAAATGGTCACTATTATCAGAACATAACCTAAAAATAATCAGAAACATGACCATACTCAACACTGAAAGTCTACTTCATTGCAATGGATACCACCCCATCATGGTGAATGACAGGAAGTGGGGAGCTAGAGATTTCCCCATGTACTCTGCACTCCAGACTCAAATATTGACTGGTAACTCTGGCTTCTAGGAGTTTTGAGCCTATATGTGTCAAGCCCTATTCCATATTCTTTATATACTTTCATTATTACATTTCCCCAAGGTTTACACTCTGTGTGGAGGAATCCTGATTTGATTTGATTTGATTTTTTAAATTTTACTTTGGTACAAGGGATTGACCCAGGGGAGTTTAACCACAGAGCTACATTCTCAGCTCTTTTTAATTTATTTTCTTTATTTTGATACAGAGTCTTCCTAAGTTGTTTAGGGTCTCATTAAGTTAACAAGGCAGGCCTTCAACTTGCAATCCTCCTGCCTCAGCCTCCTGAACCAATGGGAGTACAGACTTGTGCCAACACAACTGATGAATCTGATTTTACAGATGACTAAATTAAGGCTCAGAGACAGACGGTTCCAAGCTTGCCCAACATACAGACCAGGGAGATGATTACTCTTTTGAATTCCAAAATTATTCTTTCATCTATGATGATAATAAACCTGTTAGTGGTTGTTTCTAGATGGAGGAGGCAAGAAGCAGGAATTTCAAAGGGGCACCAGGAACCTATTGGGTGTGATGTCAGTGTTCACTCTCTTGATTTTGGTGATGGTTTTATAAAGATATAAATATGGTAAAACACAATACATTGCTCATTCAATGTGTATAATTTATTTTAACTGAATAAAGTTGTTTTCTTAAAATTAATGAATGAACTGAGGAGACATTTCAACCATGGAAATGAATAGATAATAAAAAACACAGGAAAAGATGATCAACATTATGGATCATAGTGAATTGCAATTAATGCATCCATAATCATAGCTAAAATGCAAAAATTAGACAATTTACCAAAGACTGGTAATGACAGAGGAACAACAGGAACACTTCTTCATGTGTGGGATCACAAAACTCTGTAGCCCACTTAGGAAGAGAGCTTGGCACTTTATTACTAAGCTGTTGTCTTATCATATATCTACCAACCACATCCTAGGTCTTTATCTAATGGAGTTGAAAACTGATCTCCACATAAAATCCTGCATGCAAAGTTGAATGATAACTTCTTGGACTGGGGACATGGCTCAGTGGTAGAGCACCCACTTAGCAAGCATGTGGACTCGGGTTTCATACCCAGCATCATACACACACAAAATTTTCTAGCTTTTTTATTCATAATTACTGAGCACACATAAAAGAGTAATGGGCTAACACACATGAAAATTCAAGGAGGCCTCTTACATGCATCTTGCTTAGGGAAAGAGTTGAGATGAAATACCACATCTGAATGATTGTAAGTCTCTGACACCATGGATAAGGCTAAAAAACAGACAATAACAAGTTCAATGATTGCCAGGGATTCAGATGGAATAGGAGAGGATGGAGAGGTAAAGATTTGGGGTCTTTGAGTGCTTAATGTTCTATAAGACACCATAATGGTGACTATTTAAGACTGTGCTTTTCCCAGTACTTTAAACAGTAGCCAGGCATGGTGGTACGCACCTATAATCACAGAGGCTTGGAAGGCTGAGAAAGGAGAATCATAATTTTAATTCTGGCCTTGGCAATTTATTGAACTCCTGAACAATTCAGTGAGACCCTCTCTCTAAATGAAATATAAAAAGAGCTGGGATATTAAAAAGATAGTGCACCATGATCAAGTAGGTTTCATCCCAGGGATGCAAGGTTGGTTCAACATCAGGAAATCAATAAATGTAATTCACCATATCAACAGACTTAAAGTCAAGAATCACATGATTATTTCGATAGATGCAGAAAAAGCATTTGATAAAATACAGCACCCCTTCATGCTCAAAACACTAGAAAAAATAGGGATAGTGGGAACATTCCTTAACATTGTAAAGGCCATCTACGCTAAGCCCATGGCTAATATCATTCTAAATGGTGAAAAACTGAAAGCATTCCCCCTAAAAACTGGAACAAGGCAGGGATGCCCTCTTTCACCACTTCTATTCAACATCGTCCTTGAGACTCTAGCCAGAGCAATTAGACAGACCAAAGAAATTAAAGGGATACGAGTTGGAAAAGAAGAACTCAAACTATCCCTGTTCGCTGATGACATGATTATATATTTAGAGGAACCAGGAAATTCCACCAGAAAACTTTTAGAACTCATAAGTGAATTCAGTAAAGTAGCAGGTTACAAGATCAATGCTCATAAATCCAATGCATTTTTATACATAAGTGATGAATATTCAGAAAGAGAAATTAGGAAAACTACCCCATTCACAATAGCATCGAAAAAAATAAAATACTTGGGAATCAATCTCACAAAAGAGGTGAAAGACCTCTACAATGAGAACTACAGAACACTAAAGAAAGAAATTAAAGAAAACCTTAGAAGATGGAAAGATCTCCCATGTTCCTGGATAGGCAGAATTAATATTGTCAAAATGGCCATACTACCAAAAGTGCTATACAGATTCAATGCAATTCCAATTAAAATCCCAATGATGTACCTTACAGAAATAGAGCAAGCAATTATGAAATTCATCTGGAAGAATAAAAAACCCAGAATAGCTAAAGCAATCCTTGGCAGAAAGAGTGAAGCAGGGGGTATCGCAATAACAGATCTTCAACTCTACTACAAAGCAATAGTAACAAAAACGGCATGGTATTGGTACCAAAATAGAAAGGTGGATCAATGGTACAGAATAGAGGACACGGACACAAACCCAAATAAATACAATTTTCTCATACTAGACAAAGGGGCCAAAAATATGCAATGGAGAAAAGATAGCCTCTTCAACAAATGGTGCTGGGAGAATTGGAAATCCATATGCAACAGAATGAAACTAAACCCATATTTCTCACCATGCACGAAACTAAACTCAAAATCGATTAAGGATCTCGGAATCAGACCAGAGACCTTGCATCTTAAAGAAGAAAAAGTAGATCCAGATCTTCAACATGTCAGCTTAGGACCAGACTTCCTCAACAGGACTCCCATAGCACAAGAAATAAAAGCAAGAATTAATAACTGGTATAGATTCAAACTAAAAAGCTTTCTCTCAGCAAAGGAAACTATCAGCAATGCGAAGAAAGAGCCTACAGAGTGGGAGAAAATCTTTGCCAATCATACTTCAGATAGAGCGCTAATCTCCAGAATCTATAAAGAACTCAAAAAACTCTACACCAAGAATGTAAGTAATCCAATTGACAAATGGGCTAAGGAAATGAATAGACACTTCACAGAAGAAGATGTACAAGCAATCAACAAACATATGGAAAAATGTTCAACATCTCTAGTAATAAGAGAAATGCAAATCAAAACCACCCTAAGATTCCATCTCACCCCAATTAGAATGGCGATTATCAAGAATACAAGCAACAACATGTGTTGGCGAGGATGTGGGGAGAAAGGTACACTCATACATTGCTGGTGGGGCTGCAAATTAGTGCAGCCACTCTGGAAAGCAGTGTGGAGACTCCTTAGAAAACTTGGAATGGAACCACCATTTGACCCAGCTATCCCACTCCTTGGCCTATAACCAAAGGTCTTAAAATCAGCATATTACAGAGATACAGCCACATCAATGTTCATAGCTGCTCAGTTCACAATAGCCAGATTGTGGAACCAACCTAGATGTCCTTCAATTGATGAATGGATAAAGAAACTGTGGTATATATATACAATGGAATATTACTCAGCCATAAAGAATGATAAAATTATGGCATTTGCAGGCAAATGGATGAAACTGGAGAATATCATGCTAAGTGAGATAAGCCAATCTCAAAAAACCAAAGGAAGAATGACATCGCTAATAAGTGGATGATGACACATAATGGGGGGTGGGAAGTGTTAGTGTTGGGATTGGAGTTGGGTTTAGGGTGGGGGTAGGAATGGAGGAAGGAAGGACTGTATAGATGGAGGGGAGGGGGGAAGGGAAAAATGGCAGAATGAATCAGACAACATTACCCTATGTAAATTTATGATTACACAAATGGTATGCCTTTGTGCCATGTACAGACAGAGAAACAACATATATCTCATTTGTTTACAATTAAAAAAAAGAAAAAAAAGTAAAAAAAAAAAAATTCACTGCCAATATTAACCCCTTTCCTGAAGACTCTGGGAAGACCTCAGGAGGAAGAGGTGAGTCTTTCTTGTTTCATAGGACATCTGAAATTTTTGTATCTGCAGCTGCCTTTGCCTGCACCACAGCAGTGGTTTCTGACTGCAGTTCTATGTGCCAGCACCTCACACACTATTCCTTATCAACACTCCTACATCACAATCTTGTGACTCTGATCCTAACCCCACAATTATGCACCAAATCTGGCCTGGGGTAGCCCACCAACCTCACCACCTATGACTGAACATACTGCTTCTGCTACAAGGCTGCTCCTTGGAACCATAAGCCCTCCACAAGTGATCTTCTGTTTGATGAGAGGCAACACGTTGTTATTGTGAATTAAGTCAGTTAACTTTGGGTTGTTTGGTAATGCAGGAAAATCTAACTGAAACACCACAATTTTAATTCATTGCTTTCCAGAACTATTTCCAATGTCTTAGTACTGTTTTAGATTTGCAGGAAATTGGGCCCATTTCTGTATGTTCAAATATGACTTGACTGAGCTCCAAAAATTTTTAAAGTGGGAAGTAGTGACATCTTTATGGCAAATAATGCCATTTAATACAGGGAATATACCACCCTTTATTTAACTTGTTTTTTCTGTTTTAATAATTTCCTCGCATACTTTTCATTATGTTTGGTTGTTTTATAACATAAGCTTTTTAACTTTATAAACTTTATAACTAATTTTTTTTCTTTTTATTATGCACTTTTTCTCCAACTGCACTTAGTTTATTGGTTTTTTCCTACATTTTAATGTGATTTTTTTTCATTCTTTCATATTTGATGTAAGTTTTAAAGAATCATTGTTTTACTGTATTATAGATTCTAAGAGGTCATCATTTTAACAAATTCTGCATTTTTAGTTTGTATTCTTATTTTGACCCAATAGTTATTTAATCATTAAAAACATTTCCAATTGGAAGGGATATTTTGGTTTTTAAATGAATTTCAAATTTTACTACACAGTGAATACAGAATATTTCTATGAATGCTATCTTATGGAAATTATTGAAGTGTCATTTGTGCATTACTATGTGGCCAATTTTTTAAGTGTTCTATGTGTGCATGAAGAGATTGTCTCCATTATTTGAATATAAATTTTGGTGTCATGGCTAATAGAAATTGAGGACTTCCATATAATTTTTTTAACTTAGAGTGGTGTGGTAACATGCTACTAACATGTTAGTATTACTTCTTACATTTCATGTAACTTCTGCTTTTGGAAGGTTGCTGCTGAGTTATTTGGCACACAAATACCAAAATATTATTTCTTTATTGGGAAGTATAAATTTTATATTTATGCTACTTTATCTCACATTTAATCTATTTGTTCACATAAAATAACAGAGCAGTTATAATACAGGTTATTTACAGTAGTATCTTGTTCATGAAATAAGTATTTATACAAAGCATTATTGCACTTTGTAAACAGGTAAAATGTTACTGGGTACAGTTAAAAATGATTACATTAAGAATTTAGCAAGGCCTAGAAGAACATCTGTCCCTTAAATGAAAATGTGAAAGTATCTGATTTTGTTCCTAACCTTTAAATATTTAGGCTAATTTCTCATACACTTGTCTAAGGGTTGTCTTTCTATCAGATAAGTGGAGTTTCTCATGAAGACCACGTTTTTAATTTTGGGTACTGAAATGCTTTACTCAAAATAAAAATTCTACCTATCCTACCTTGTGTGTGTGTGTGTGTGTGTGTGTGTGTGTGTGTGTAATAAGTTGTACTTAAATATTTTCAGCAACCATATCAAGTCTGCTTAAATTTTTGCCTCTTGTCAAAAAGTGAGTACCAATACAGTTAAGCATTGGGCTTTTTGTTTTGTTTTGTTTTTCCTTGTTTTCCTGTGTGTTTGTCAATTTTTTTCTCTTTTTAGGTTGGTTATTATGTGTGTAAAATTAAAGAGAAGAAAGCTAAAAGCAGAGTCAGGTGGGAGGCAGTACAACATATACTATGCCCCATTTCAAGGTAGAGGGTGGATAAGGATCACCCCTTAGATCCAGCTGAATGGAGCCCCAGGCACACATGCAAATTTAAATTAGTTGTACTCTTTCATAAAAGATGAGCCCTGTGGCTAGGTGTGGTGGCACATGCTTGTAATCCCAGAATCTCAGGAGCCTAAGGCAGGAGGATAGTGAGTTAAAGGCCAGCCACAGGAAAAGTGAGGTTCTGAGCAACTCAGTGAGATCCTGTGTGTAAATAAAATACAAAATAGGACTGGGGATATGACTCAGTCATTGTCCATTGTATAATAAGCCTCAGTGACAGAAGAACAAGGAGCTTTGCTGAACCTTAAGGACATGCTCTCCTATGCTGTGTGTGTGTGTGTGTGTGTGTGTGTGTGTGTGTGTTTGGAGGTAAGTATTGGAATTGAACCCAGGAGCATTCTCCTACTTATCTACAACTAAAGCAGATCTCTAGCAAGGGCTACATTTGAAGCACAAAGTGGATCACAATTACAGAAACATATCTAAAAGAATGATTGATTCTTATTAAGCTATTTATATAGTGTATTACAGAAATAGTTTTGTCTACACAAATTTTTTGTATCTAAGGATTAGCTGGATCCTATTGCTTAGTTACCAATAATGTATTTAAGATTTTGATTTAATTTAAGTAATACAATTTGATCTAGTTATTTTTATTGAGATTTTATTGCATTAGGAATAAGTTTGGCTTTTATTTCACAGAATATTTTAAGAACATTTCAATTTATTATGCAAATTTTACAGCAGTTTGTGTAACAAATGTATTACAGTTTGATTTATATTTCAAATAATTTTATCAATAAATAAATCTGCAAGATGACTTTTCAATGGGATAAAAATTTTCCCCCAATTCTTGTCTCTCTATAATCATTTTTTGTTGTTATTTTTATAAACCAGACAAGTATTGTGCATCTATACTCAGGAGAGTATTGTACATTTATGTAGGTTTTTTTTTTCTTTTTTAGTTGTAGATGGACATAATACCTTTATTTTCTTTATGTATTTCTGTATGGTACTGAGGCTTGAATCTAGTGTCCCACACATGCCAGTCAAGCTCTCTACCACTGAGCCACAACCCCAACCCTGTAGTTTTTTTTTTTTTTTTTTGTGGTGCTGGGGATTTGAACCCAGTGGACTTGTGTTTGTGAGGCAAGCACTCTACCAACTGAGCTATATACCCAGCCCTAGTTTTTTAAATATATTTTACTTCTTATATATATTTGCAAACACTCCCCTTTAGTTTTTAAATATAAAGTTACATAAATCTTCTCTCTTTTCTAAATGACAAGTTGAATGCATGAACCAGGGTTTTGTGTATATTTTCTGAATTTTGATTTTTACCTAATTATGTATGTAAGAAAATCCAAAATATATCAGTTAATGAGGGTCTATTCTTCTACCACATCATTAAAAAGTATCTAGCATGTAGACAAAGCACTTTGTTTTGTTTTTTTATATGAACTCAATTTAGAAAAAAGAAACAAAGAGAGCAACATTTTTGTTTCAGACAAATGAATGTGACCTGGCCCTTGCATTTGGAAGAAAATCTTTCTCCTCTCTACCATTGGCATCTTTACCAGGTGTCTTCCAGAGAGACTAGGACTCAGAGGAATTTTCAGTTATTGGTGGTGTTGCTCATGATTTACTCAGAGAGCTCTGTTTACATGACAACAAAATAGTTGTTTGACTGTGATAGGTAAGAAGCATACTAAATAAGATTATTTATGCTACATTATTAAATTTATTACTTATTAAAATTATTTATATTAATTGTGGTGCACTTGCCTATCATGCATGAAAACCTGGGTTCAATCTCCAGCATTGCACCAAAATGAGTGTTTTTGTCTTACCTTTTTAAAAAACAAATCTTTCTGTAGTAATAACTTTATTATTTTGTGTAATTTGAAAAGGAAATTGAGTGCTAACATTTATAAAATATGTTTGTTAGAATAAGGTTAGAGGGCTGGAATTGTCACTCAGTGGGGGAGCACCTGCCTCACATGTATGTGGCACTGAGTTCAATCCTCAGCATCACAACATATAAATAAATAAAAAATAAAGTTATTGTGTCCATCTGCAATTTTTTTTTTTTTTTTTTTTTTTTTTTTGCGGTGCTGAGGATCCAGCCCAGGGCCTTGTGCTTGCAAGGCAAGCACTCTACTGACTGAGTTATCTCCCCAGCCCTCCATCTGCAATTTTAAAAAGAAAAAGAAAAAAAGGTTAGAAACGTGAAAGGGTTAAAAACCTGAAAGAGTTAAATCTGTATATGGTTAAGAGGCTGGTCTCATAGGCCTTGTTCTGAAGCAGAGTAATGATATGGAAAACAGTTTTTTTTCTTCATTTGGGTGTGCTAAGTAGTAAACTCAGGGCCTTTTATGTGAGAAGCAAGCACTCTACCAACTGAGCTATATCCCCAGTCCTACAGCCTGAGGTTTTCAATCATTGTTTTAAAATTTTTATTAAGTGTCTTTGAACACTTCAAGCATTTGGGAAAAAATATTTTTATTTTAAAGCAAGAAGAAAATCACCTACAATGCACAAAGTAGTTATAAGGAAGTATTCTTTTACTTTTTTACTTTTTTGCTGACATAAATTTCTCAATCACCTAGTTCAGATCTTCTATATATTTGTTGCAGAAATCAGTCCCTAAGAAAACCACTCTGGTCAGGAAGGTCCATTGTTTTCTCATTGGTAAGGATGGGTTACAACTGGCACTACTGGAACTGGAATAGAATCCTAACTCTCAGTGTTAACCCACTGAAGACAATTAAAAGGAAATCCCCAAAAGAAATTGCATTCTGGAAATGGTGGAACACACCTGTAATCCCTACTACAGGAGAGGCTGTCAGGAAGATCTGAATTCAGAATCTGAGGTACTAGAAAGCCTCATTGGATATGTAAATGAGAAAAAATCAGAACAGTAAGACCTGAGAAAAAGGAATGAAATAGAAAGTCATATTGATAGCTTTCCCAGTGCATTCTTTCCCAATGACAGAACAATCCCTAGAAAGGAATCCAAAGCATTGATCCTCCCCCAAATAAATCCTTTCCCAGTGACAGTACAATGGAACCCTGAAGGAAAAGAGATGAACACTGAAGGCTGACCCCAGATTCTCCATTCTTCTTCAAGTAAAACAATTGCCCAGTAAAAAAAAAATTTTCAAATTCTCATAAACCTGTTTCCTGAGTGCCCACACTGACAGCTGACCCCAGTACCCTCTCCCATTCCACCCAGTAAAACAGACCCCAAATTCCTGAGTGCCCAAGCTGACATGCTCATTAATTAAGTCACCTTTCAGTATAAATTATATAACCCCAGTCCCCTCCTTTATTCAGTGGCTCATTTTCCACCACAAAAAAGTGGATCCGTCAGAGGTATGAAACTCTGCTCTTGAATAAAAAGCTGAGATAATCCGTGAAGTTTCCATCTGGCCCAGTCTTTTTGTGCTAACAGTTGGTTTTCTGACCCAGACTTGAGTAAGGTGAAATTAACCCTCCCCCCATGACCCCTCCCCTTCTCCTGCAGTTAAGTTAAATGGCTCTAACTGCTCATACCTGGTGTGAACAGAAAGCAGCCTAAACAAGCTTTATTGAAATTTGGCTCTTGGACAAAATCCCCAGCCCCCAGGAGTACAGGTCATGGTGGAGAGCTGGAAAAAATTGCTTATAGCCCTCCCCCCTGCCCAGGGTCTTTGTAAACCAGAATAGGCAGGTGGTCCTTCTGAGTGATAGGTAGATGTGAGGTTTATCTTTCGGCATTTGATTGGTCACTCTTTGGTGTGCTGCCCACTGCCTCAGTGGTTTTTTTCTCTCCCACATAGTCACTCAAGTCCTGACCTTACACCTGGGGAGTGGCCTTTGAAATGACCAGCACCCCTAAGATTTCTAAGCTCAAAGGAACACCCAGTCATGACTCATACAGCTACAGCTGAATCCCCAGACTGATGGCTCACCTTTTCTCCTTCCCCGTCCTACAGAAAGAGACCCTTCACACCTTCTGTGTCCACTTTCTTGAAAGACTACCACTATGTGACCCAGAACTGACCCCCAACCCTGTGCTATATTTTCACATCCCTATGCAATGTGGATGGAACAAGGATTTGTATCAAAACCTTTAATGGTGCAATATTCAGCCTCTTTCTGACCCCACCACCCACACTTCCTCCCATTCCCAATCTTCCCTTCCCTTCCACACCAAGCAAACCTCACAGATCAGAGACCTCATTGCCATTTGTTTCTGCATCCAACACCAGACTTTAATTCTCCAGAGAAGTAAGACCTCATCCAATATCTAACAGATAGGGACCCTGTCCTGAGACCCCAAGTGTCCCCCAACACTGAGATTGGTGTAAAGGCATTTCCCCAATTCCCAGCAAAAAAAAAAAAAAAAAAAAAGTCCAGTCTGGGACTGGCACACCAGTGGCATAAAGAGTGCAGAGGGCACTTTGCCCTCAACTTGCAACTCTGTTGAGCCTTTAGAAAATATGGAAACTACCCAGTCAATTCCCAAAGACACCCCTTTGGGCTGTCTCTCTACTTATTTCAAGACCCTTTTCTCCCTAACTAACATCAAAATTAAAACACCTCATTAGGCTCAGCACTCAAATTTGGCCATAATACAAATTAGATAATTTGCACTTATGGTCCAAGCATGAAAACTTTCATCAAGAATTTCTCCAAAATTTAAAAATTACTTATTACTGATTGGCAACATTGTCTGAAATTTATAGAATGGCATGGTTGTCTGAGGTTCCTACCTCCAAACTTTCTTTTTGCTTTACACAATCAACCTAATATATCAAGCCCTAGCTCAACTCTGGACAGCAGGTACAGTGGAAGATGAAATGTTCCTAGGAAACCTCCCCCCAAAGACCACCAGCTGCAAGACACAATGTGCACCCCAAGTGCAGGAAAAAAGCAGATTCTGGGGGAATCATTATCTGCTGGGCCCTTCCCAGGGTCCCCATAGGCCCACCACTCTGACACACCACAATAAACAGAAAACACTCCTGAGGGTCTTTAAACCTCTGCACCAGAACTCTCTAAGTACCTGGAGAGAGTGCCCCTTCCCTCAATGCTGCCAGCTTCCCTAGTTACCTAATATATTCAAGGAGCCCCAAGTTACAGGATGGTGAATGAAAAAGCATCAGGCAAATATTCCCCTTCTCAAGAGATTTTTAAGGGTACAACTAGTTGGAAAATGTCCTCCCTTAACTTAATCATCATCAAAATGTTAATTAGTATTATTTATTCTGAGTGGAGTTCCAACCCAAAATCATATATTTCAAATTCTTAATCTCAATTAAACTATGACGCAAAAATCTAACCTGTTTGTCACTGAGAGGAAAATTAACCCTAATCATCCCACAGCCACTGGTATGTCTCAATCCTCATACTTAAAATATTGGGAGATATTGTTTCATAATTTCCTGCATCTATACCTGGCCAAATTCCCAACTGGGGAAAAAAGAGTTACAAAGTCCTAGGCAGCAATTTCCCTGGACTGATCAAAGGGAAGCATGCATTCAAATGTAAATTGCAAAAGTCAGCAGGCCCAGTTCAATAGAACAATCTGAGACTAGAAAAAAAATTGTGTTTTTTAACTTCTTTTTGGCACTGCAATACAGAAAAAGTGTTTTGATCTCTCTCTCTCTCTCTCTCTCTCTCTCTCTCTCTCTCTCTCTCTCTCTCTCTCTCTCTCTTTCCTTCTCTCTCTTTCTCTCATCCTCTCACACTGCTTTCATCAATGGCCATGCCATTTTTTTTTCTTCTAGGTACAGGGCCTTTTTTTTAATTCTACAATTTTTAGCTCCTGATTTTGATTCTGTGGACCTAAGTTAAAATTTTTGATTAGAACTATTTTATTCAACTATAAAGTTTTTTTAATACTGTTTGTTCAGAGACCAATTTACAAGGGTTGACTCTTAATCTAATAGGATTTTTAAAAGGCTGTAAGGCCTTTGTTGTTTGTTTAAAAATATGAAACCAATACCTTTAATTCACATGATTAAAAAGTTTAATTTTGAAGGGTAATGTAAAATAATATCCCTACAAGATAGCCCCCAAAGAAAAATGAGAGAAAGGTGCAGCTCAGGAGGAGGGAGCAAAACTAGCCAAGGATTAACAACCCAACAAATCCTTTCCTAAGAACAATGGGCCTTGAAGGAAAGTGGCAGCTACTGAATGCTGGGTCCTGAACCTTGACTTTCCCCCTTGGCAAATTAGTTTTAAATGGAGGCACAGAAAATATTGAAACTTTGGAAAACAATGGATCTGAGAGAAAGTAAAATAATGGGCAATAATTGAGTACTCATTCCTAGGGATCTGGACTCCTATCTCCCCAGACATAAATGAGTTTCAAACTTTCTACAACTACCCTCATAAGTTAAAGTTTTAACTTGTACTGAAAAGGGAGCTGAACTGTGGCCATGACAGGCTGCATTTAGGGCATGAAAGATTTCAGGCCTAGGTTTCTATTTCCTGGAGCTCAGATAGCCCATTCCAGTAAAGCCAATATCACAAACAGCATACAAAATGAGTCAAGATTAGGACTGGTCTTTGGCAAACAACCAGTTGGGAGCTAAAAAGCCAGTACCTAATACTCCAAGCCATATATGTCAATATGTTAAGACCTGGGTACCATAAGCCAATGGAAACATGCCAAACCACACATGCTGAAAGACCAACCAATCTTGTACTTTGCTTTGTTCAATTTTTCCACTCTACTGTGGAGCTAATAAAAATCCTGCTGAAGCCAGTACCTACTGCATCAGTGAATGCTGTGAGTCAGAGCTCCAGATTGCAATAAAGACCCTCTTGCTTTTGCTTTGGAGATGGCTGCCTGGTGGTCTTTGGGGATTCATGATCTGGGCACAGCAGTACAACTAGTCCCTGACTGTAAAAACTGCACATCCACACATTCTCCAATAAAATTATAAAACCCAGACTCCTTCCATAACCCTGAAGCCATCTCCATACCCAGAAAATGGACCCTCCCATGCCTGTTCAATGGACTTTGCTGCAGAATAAAGGGAAGCTTACTGATCTGAAGTTTCTTTCCAATCTGCTGCCTCCATCATTTGTGGGCCATTAAAGTACAAAGACATTTTTTTAAAAATTACTAACTTGGAAGTTTCTCTAGGTGGTCAAACTAATATGGTGTTTATTATAGAATGTCTAGGGCTAGGGATATAGCTCAGTTGGTAGAGTGCTTGCCTCATGAGAACAAGGCCCTGGGTTCAATCCCCAGCACCACAAATAAATAAATAAATAAAATGTCTATTATCCATTGTTTCTAGAACTTTTCTTAAATCAGGGAGAAATGGCTGTACTGTTCAATACACTTGTCTGATATCTCAGCTTTTATAGGAAAAATAAGCAAATTAGATTTGATGCATATAGGATTAATTATGAATGTGTTTGCTAGAGACATTTAATTAAATTGCAAGTTAAATTGCTGTTAAATATAACACAAAGTACTCAACTTCTTGAATGCCATGGGGTGATAAGATTGAACATTGTGTTTTCATGAATTTGTAAAAAAATTGATGTACTTCTATGTACCAGGGTCCAAAAGTTTGAATTGTGTTTCAATTAGAGTACTATAACATAAAATATTTCTTCTAATTAAAATGAAATAATTTGTCTAAAGTCAGATATTTCAAAAGGTTGTTTCAGAGTGTGAGCAAAAAGAGACATCAACACATAGGAAAGAAATTAGAAGTTTCCAGGTATAGAAATATATTTAGGAGAAGGAAAAAGAAAATGTTTCTGGATGAGAAAGTCTTTATGTGATGAATTAAACAACATGTGGGTCTATGTGATAAGCAAATTTGTGTAAATAAAGGCAAATTTCACCAACTTTATGTTTAACTAATTTGGTTATGTAGAACAATCAGTTAAAGCTATTTAAGGTTATTCCCTAAAGTCAAACGCTAATGTACTCATATAAAACCAAGATTTAATCTATGTGTTAACCTGACAAGAATCTCTTAAAACATGAATTTACCCTTAACATTGTGTCTGTTAAGTTTTATTCTTAAAGCAACTGTCTTAAAGGAATTAAGATCTATATGACACTGGTTACACAGCAACAACTGTTATTCTCAAGTATTATACTACATTAAAGAGTCTAAATTTTCCTTTAAAACTTGGATAATATAAAAACATCAATGTAATTGTGATGCTATTACTCTTCTTTGTATATTAGATGTGTTCATTTCTTCCAGGTATGTAAGTCCTTAAAGCAGGAAAATTAAAATAACATTTTTACAAGGCTGATGTTCTCCAAATTAAAGTTGTCTATATTGGTGATTTTAGACATATAAGAATAACAAATTTAATTGGGGATTTATTCATATAATTTAATGTTCTGTAACTGAACCTGTTTCTTTCTACAGTGGAATAAAAATATAAATATATTTTTAAAACATAATAAGATCCTGCTCTGTTTAAAAGTTAATATTGTAAAACACGAAAATATTTTGCCACTTTTCAACACAAAAAGAAAGTTAAAAGCTCTCTCAGCCTTTCATTGATTCATATTTTAAATGTAATGCTATCATAAATAATGTCCATATAGACTCAGGAAATAAATATATAAACTTTGTAAAATGACAAATATCAGCTTCAGAACTAAAACACTTTACCTAAAATATATAAAAAGCCCCAACTTACCTAGGATAAGACTTTACCTCCCCCCTTACTGGATGTTAGAATGGCTCCAAAATAGGCAAGACTTCAACTCATTTAAAGTTGTGTTCAGAAGATTAATGTTTCTTGTAAAAATTACTGTGACCTCAAACAGGAATATAATGTATAACTCGGCCCAAATTCTATAGCAATTGCACAAACTAAATATGATTTTATTCTTGTTAATTTCTGAAAGCATAAATGGATCAGAGGCAGACATCAACAGACTCAGAGAAGCTTTATTCCTTCATGGACTTGGGCACCATTAGGCCCATTTTCCAGATGGGGAAAATTGTCATCAGTTACAGAGGATATTCTAGTTTTGTAGGGTACAATGAGGATGATGTAATCATCAGAAACTGTGCACTTGCAGTTTTGAATGTGCAGTTCTGACCGTCAGGGGTTAGATGAGTGGGTTAAAACTTTAATTTAGGAGGCTGGTTGTTGTAAGAAAAAATGCAGCTCAGCTTGGGACCCACAGTGGCTCCAGCTCTTAAATCCGATGGAGCTGGTGTTCCGTACACCTGGTCTGAGTTGTGGTCCAACAATAGCTCCCAGAAATCCACGATGGACACAGGACCTCTCACAAGAGATTTCAGTATGCGGATGACTAGTGTGTCCACCCGGGGTTGGAAAGAAGGAAAAGAGAAAGATGGCATGGACCCTTCTCCCAAATATTGGAGTCTCCCAGGCTGGATGGGACCAATAGCAGAGAAGAATACTTGTAAGCTGACTGATGAACCAATATCTAGCTAGCATGTTCAGACTTACAAGCTAGGATGTAATGTAGAAAGCAGGAAATGACTGTAGCATAGACCGGAAATTCCTGCAACGTAAGGGGCGGGCAGAGCAGCTTTCAGACTGAGCAAGTTAGGTTGTGGTGCAATGGAAGGGGTGGGAGATCAGCTTTGTATTACAGTTGTAAAAGGTTGAAACTCATTGTTGTCTGGGGAGATAAGAATCCAGATCCCTAGGGATGAGTACTCAAATCTTGCCCATTGGTATTTGCTGTGCTCCTGTTTAATACTAATTTGCCATGGGGGAAGGTCATGGCTTAGGGCCCAGTATTCAGTATCTACCCCTTTCCCCCAGGGCCTATTGTTATTAGGAAAGAAAGCACTGGGAGAAGTTTAATATTTGGCCAATTTTTCTCCCTCTTCCCTTACCACACCTTCCCTCCATTTTCTTGGGGGCTGTCATACAGGAATATTATTTTCCATAACCCTTTACTAAGCAGTTTTACAACTCTGGGCCATATGACCTCCTGATCAGGGAGATTAGTGAGACCACTGGAGAATGGAAAGCAAATCAGTGCACCTACTGCAAAGAGGAGGGTCACTGGAGAAGAGAGATACACCAAATGCTTCCAAGGGAAGCCACCTCATCAAGGAGACTCTACCTAGAAGATGGCACTAAAAGAGCTAGAAGCTCCTCTCAAGTTCCCCAAGAGTGACACCTGTGGTAACTCAGCTGACTCTTTTTTTTTTATTTTTTTGAATGGAGTTGCTGGGGATTAAACCCAGGGCTTTGTGTTTAACAGGCAAGCACTCTATGAACTGAGCTATATCCCCATATCCCTAGCCCTTAGCTGACTCTTAACAGCATACAAACAAGGTCAATTTGAGCAGCTTGTTCTTTAACACCTAGAAAAAACAGTTATAGCCAAAATACAGCCATGCATGGGCATTTTAGAAGAAAAACAATAGCTCTTTTAAATAAACCTACGATGTACACTTGTGTCAGTCCACAGCGCTGATGCCCCCAAATTTCAGAGGTTTGTTTTCTGTGAGGGTCACATTTATCCCTGCCTCCCAAATTTAAACTAGCCTCTGTACTTAGTTTTTCTTACTCCTCAAATTGACATTTAACCCCATAACCAAAGCCTATCCATACCAATAACACCAGATGCAGGAGAGCCCCCTAATTATTTCCTTACTCTTAGGGCTAAAAAATACACCAGGATTAATATAGAAGCAAGAGGATTAAGAACCTCTATTCACAATAAAAATAACACAGGTTATTGTAGATATCTAACAGGTTACTGTTAGGATACTGACTTTATGAAATCAATTGGACTCCCTGTTATCTGTTTTCCTGCAAAACCTATCAGGGAAGAATACTATGTTTACATATTCTATGTAAACCAAGCTGGAATGGTAAGAAACAAGGTTAAACAGTTCCAGGATGACCTGAAACATGGAAAATGTCTGACTCAGGAGAATTTTTGAGTCTAAAATGTGAGTCTCAATATGGGAAATCAAAAACTGTTATCTATCTTAACTGTTACTTTCATAAAGAATTCTGCCTCATGGTATGTGTATTATATCCCTATGTTTAATCATTTGGGCCCATTCAAATACAGTATAATGCCTCACAAAATATATATTATGTTAAATGTGAAAACCATGCTGCAACACTGTATTAATTGAACCCTAAAGCAGAACCCAGAACAAACTCTTAAGATTTTTAAAAGGCCAGTAGCTACCTGACTCCCTATAAAAGTGAAAAAAAAATGACAGAAAATACCTTTGGTAGCTTTCATGCAGGAGTCACTAAGATATTTAAAGCACTGGATTAAATGATTTATCAGATTATTAATAGCTGATATTGTTGGTTTGTGTGGCACCATTGCCTCTGTCTCTTTGGTGGCCATAGCCTTTAAACAAGAGGTCCAAAGAACATATTACCTTCAGCAATTTCATAAAAATTATAATGAAACCTAGCAAACTCAAGTACATATTGAACAGGAAATTCTGAGTGAGGTCCTGCAATTAAGATTCTGTTATATGTCTAGGGGAACAAATACAAGACTTACCGTAGATTCAGAGACTTCAATGCCATTATAATATCACTCACTTTTGTGTTATTAGATTTCCATACAATTACACTGAGATTTAAAAGCAGAGTGTACACAATCATCTAATGGGACTTGATAATTTTCATAATGTTTCTTTAGATGTGTTAAAAACAATCTCAGATCCTGGTTATAGTTAATGCCAAATCCTCTACTTTTGATAATGAAGAAATTTGGGAAGTGTAGCTTAATGTATTTCTTCCTTTAACCCTTTTAGGGGCTTTTCTACAAATATAAATGGATTATTAGTCTTAACTATACTGTTAATGGTATCCCTATTCTTGTTTTGCTTAATTTGTCAAGCAGGATGGAAATGACTAAATCACCAGGAGAATATTATTCCTAGGTTAATCATGTTTGCTATGCTGCAAAGAAACTGGACCCCTGAAAACATGTGAAGAACATCCTAAATCTGATTGGGTCTTAATTAAGAATAAGACCTCAGTTATATTACATGCCAAAGTCATTTTCTTAGCACTAACAAATAAGTTAATCTTCACCTTTCATGCTAGTATTATTCCCATAACACTAGTAAGTTAATTGATTTTTATTCTATATGCTACAATTATTTCCCCTAACCTAACAAAACCAATTAATCTTTACAAACTCTTATAATGTTTCTTTCTTTTCCCTATTTTAGCTTTATTTTATTTATTTATTTTTTTGGTGGTGCTGGGGATTTGAACTCAGGGCCATGTGCTTGTGAGGCAAGCACTCTACCAACTGAGCTATATCCCCAGCCCTAGTTTTAATTTCTTAATAAAGTAATCAGCTCAACAACAATATCTGGGAAACATCTCAGGGCAACTCTCCTTCCACCACTCTGATCTTCTGGAGCAACATAAAGAGAACTGACATTAATCAAAATGACTTCAGAACTTACCTCACACCTCCCCCTCTGCATGACCCCCATATTAAATTTTAGGACTCTAAAAGAAAGTCCCCTTTTCTATGTTGCCCCCTCCCAGCAAAGACAGAATTAAAGACAGGCAGTTAGGATAGATATGTGAATGGGTCAAATAGAGAAAATGGAGATCAGTTTGAATTCTGGATTGGAGACCACCCCTGGGGGATGGGAATATTGATGTCTCCAGAGTCCTCTGTTTACCAAGATTATTGGCCTTTACTACCCCTTCCAAAATGTTGCAGAAAGTAAGTTGTGTGATGTATAAAGCTGCTCCCCCACCCTTTCTGTTGCAGCCATTTTCCCCGCCTCCCAACCACTTGTCAATCTGTGAACATCCTAAAATCCTAGCTAGCTATTGGTTCATCAGTCAGCTTGCAAGTATCCTTCTCTGATATTGGTCTCCTGTTAGCCCAGCGGAATTCAACTGCCATCTTTCCTCTCTTGCTTCTCTCTCTTACACACTTGCTTTTCCTCCTCCTCGCTTTTCACTCTTTCTAGAGCATGCCCTTTCTCTTTCCTTTCTCTTTTTCTCTCATTTTCTCTCTTACCCTGCAGGGAGACACTCTGTTTGCTTAATAAATTCTCTTATGTGATTTCCCATGTCTGGCGTGGTTTTCGTGGGATTTCCTTACAAGTTGTTAATTAATGCCCCCTGGGCTGCTTCCTGCCTGAATCACTCCATTTGGTCCTTCCCCCTGACTATCTGCTTCTCACATTTTGGCCATCCTACCAACATCTCCTAGGAAGGAAAGAGATAAAGGGGGAGAGAGTAGGAAAACAAAGGAAACTTTAGTCTATAAAAGTTGCCAGGGGCTGAAGATATAGCTCAGTTGGTAGAGGGCTTGCCTTGCTAGCATAAGGCCCTGGGTTCAATCTCCAGTGCCACAAATAAAAAAAAGAAAAAGAAAGATACAGGGTGCCTTCACTATCTTTGGAGAGGAGAATACTAACAAAGACCCCCTTCTCTATTCTGGGAGAAATTTGTGTTACTACTTTTAAATAAAACCTGCTTTATATGCTTGCCTCAGTCTGCTTATCTAATGTTCAAACTTCAATATTTGAGGAACAAAATTCATCAACCATAACCAGCAGTATCACCAGCACAAAACTAGACACCTCAATGTCCAATTTTTCCCTTCCTTTCAGAGTCTAAAATTTGGTTATGAAAAAAAAAAAAAAAAGAAGCCCAGAATGGTGAGACCTGAGAAAAGGGAATGAAAAAGAAAGCCATATATTGAAAGCTTTCCCAGTTCATTTTTCCCAATGACAGAACAATTCCTAGAAAAGAAGCTAGCAACAATACAATGGGGGACCCTGAAGGAAAAGACATAAACACTGAAAGCTGATCCCAGAGCCTCCGCTCTTCTCCAAATAAAAATATTGCCCAATACAAAATTTCAAATTCTCCAAAACCTGTTTCCTGAGTGCCCAAGCTGACTGCTGACCCCAGACCCTTCCAATTTTGTCCAGAAAAACAGAACCCAAATTTCTGAGTGACCAAGCTGACATGCTCATTAAGTCACCTCTCAGAATAGCCTGTAAAAACCTAGTCCTCTCATTTTTTCAGTGGCTCATTTTCCACTAAGAAAGTGGGTTCATCAGAGACATGAAGCTCTGTTTCATTATAGACAGATGATTCATGAAGTTTGCATCCATCTGGCCTGGTCTTTTTATGCTAACAGAATCAACTGTGTTTCATATTTTTTTTTGTTTTTTTTTTTTTTGTTTTTTTTTTTGTTTTTTTGGTATTGCTGTTTCCTTTTTTTGTTTGATGTAGGTCCCTAGGAATCCAACCAAGCTCCTCTGGCATACTCAACAGTTTGTGCATGCTCTATCATGGCTGAACTTATCCCCAATCCCTGGCCTCATTTTTTTTTCTTCTATAGACATCTAACAATAGCTGAGGAAGAAGAAAAAGGAGGGATGGGACTTCTTTCTTTTTTTGTTCTTGCTGTTACTGGGCATTGAACACAGAGTCACTTTGCCACTGAGCCACATTCCCAGACCTTTTTATTTTTACTTTGAGATGAGGTCTCACTAAGTTGCACCAGGCCACTCTAAATTGCTGAGGATGGTCTTGAACTTGCAGATCTTCCTATTTTCTTTAGCCTCCCAACTCCCTTGGAAAATAGGCAGACATAGGCCACCTTGCCTGGTTTGGTCTTTTATTTTTTTCTTTTTTTTCTTATATGCTGTGCGTGAAGCAATGAGTGGGGAGACACTACTTTCACCCTTGTTATCTGATCAAGTTCCTCAGCCTCAACCATGCCCCAGATGATGTCTCTGGTGGCTCACCCCTGCCTTTGGCAAAGAATCCTAATTCCACTCTGTCATTTAAGTCAGAATCCACCCTTACCTCCAGGCCCAGCCCACCCCACATCCCAAGAAGTTGTCCCTGTACCTGTCACTACCAGAGGTCAAGAATAAAACACTCTTGGACAGGGGTTATGGCTCAGTTGTACAGTACTTACCTCACATGTGTGATGCACTGGGTTCTATCCTCAGCACCACATATAAATACATGTATAAAATAAAGGTCTATCAAAAATAAATTTTTAAAAAGGATAAAACACTTCTCCCCTGAGACAATGGAATGATAGTTCTTAGGGCCTGTGTAAGGTTGAAACAGAAATTAACAAAAAGGACAAAATGATTTTTTTCTTTAATTTTTTGATGGAACCCAGGAGCACTTAAGCACAGAGCCACATCCACAGCCCTATTTATTTATTTATTTATTTTTATTCATTAATTTATTTACTTACAGTCTCACTAAGTTGCTGAGGTTAACTGAACTCCAGAGCTCCTGCCTTGTCTCTTGAGTTGCTGTGTCACCATGACACCCATGACAGGCATATGCTGCTATTCCTGGCTGCACATATATCAAATATTTATAATAATGATGCTTTCTGTAGGAAACATCTGGCTTCCATAGACCATATGTAAAATGAGCCCAGCCTTAGTATTTTACTAGGCAATCTACAGCAAATGCTTAATATGGTGAATCTCACATTGGGTGCATGTGAGATTCAAGGAAATGATTCATTTGTTTATTTGATTTATTCTTCTTAAAGAAAATACACCTGTATAAGTGAAATAAGTTTGTGCTGCTGCTCTGAGTGAAGTAGAAAAAATTTAAAAACCACAAACAAGATAATTTTGAGATCTCGAATTTAGGTAACACAAATCTGGTGCATGTTACATGACAGATATGCACAGAACACACACACACACACACCTCTTTAAACCTACTA
This sequence comes from Sciurus niger, assembly GCA_020740815.1. NCBI lineage: Eukaryota > Metazoa > Chordata > Mammalia > Rodentia > Sciuridae > Sciurus > Sciurus niger. Next base: position 223,681 of record JAHUXG010011131.1, on the reverse strand, counting down.
ATTCTATAATCTAAGTCAAATGGCAAATTAATTTTAGGTAAAATACATGCACAACATGTGTGGAAAATAAAACTTCCTAAAAAATGTTGCTTCCTGTGCTGAGATATTTCAGTTTTGTGAGGACAGGAAAATCATCATAGATGTGAATGTCAGTGACGGTGGTACCATGTGGTGCTTTTGTTGTTATTTGTTTGGGAGTTTTAGTTGGCAGTGTGGGGCGAAGGCAACAAACCAAGTGCCTTCCAGTTTGTTGGGTAAATACTCTACCACTGAGCTTTACCCCCAGTCCTTTGGAATATGTGTTTGTTGCGGTTGCAACTCAGCAGTAGAACACTTGCTTGACATGTGTGAGGCACTGGGTTTGATTCTCAGCACATTTAAAGATAAATAAAGTTAATGTATCAACTATAACCCAAAATAAGAAAAATATTTAAGAGGGCTGAGGTTGTAGCTCACTGATAGAGCTCTTGCCTATGTGTGAGGCACTGGGTTCAATCCTCAGCACCTCATGAAAATCAATTTTTAAAAGTATAAAGAAATATAACATTAAAAAATCTTTTAAAAGTTAAAGAAATGACACTTTTCATGGAAGGAAGGAGAATCATAAAGTGAGTACCTTCTGCAACTCAAGAAGTCTTGAGGTATGCCTTCTCAAAATATGCTCAGATTATTAATTATGTGAAGCTGCAATCACTGGAGCAATTGTAAATTTAAAAAGAGTCATGGGGCTAGGAATATAGCTCAGTAGCAGAGCACTTCCCTAAAGTACACCAAGCCCTGGGTTGAATCCCCAGTACGGGAAGGAAAAGGAAGGTGGGTGAGTGTCGCGAGCGGCACAGAGGCAAGTGACTAGAATTTGGTTCCAAACAAATTGACTTTATTTGATACACTCGGGATAACACAAACCTTAATATTGCTAATATCACACATCATTAAATCGTATGGCAAATAAACACACCTCAATCAAATAGTCGAAAGTCCTCTCTGCCTTGTCAATTCAGACGACTCCGAATGCGACATTATCCCAGTCAGAGGGAAGATGACGGCTAGTCTCAGAACTTCTTCCAGCTGATGGTTTGGGAATCGAGGACAGGCAGGCTGTGCTGGCCTTGAAGCCGTCAGAGCAACGGAGTCTCGGCGGTCTCAAGGGATGGATGATTGGTGGGACTTGCAAACCTGGATGACGTGGATTCCTCAGGAGATCTGGGCTGAGTAGAGAAGCTGTCTGAGAGGGGAGTTTATATACCCTTCTTCTTGGCTTGTTTCCAATTCTGATCCAGATGGTGTCTTATCTCCTTGGTGCAGTGCTCTCGTGACACTTATGTCTTTTTGGCTTGTCTTTCACTAGGGGCTTGTCATTTTTTCTTCAGACATCCAAGTCTGCTCCTTTCAGTCCACCCCCAGGTCTCCAGGGTGCCCCCATATAATGCATGGGGTTCCATGGAGGCCTAAAATAAAATTTATGCATAAAGTACACACAAATGTAAAGGCACATGCACACATCAAATATCACAGCAATCAATATAATTACATCAGTTAATCTTTGTAGCATAATTGTTTCAAAATCACACTTGTTTGACATAGGATGGGAATAAATAGAGTAATGGGAGAAATTCCAATGTATTAGGCATAAAGTTGGTAAGTCCAAATAGTCTATGATACCATTTAGATATTACAATTCTGTAGAGGGTGTTTTGAGGAATTACAGACTGTAATGTGCATTGTTCCGGTTGTCCAATTGGAAGTATACACGTAGTTTTGAGAATATTGCTAAAAGTAGAAAGAGAAGTTATATGTTAGTAAACCAATTTTTAATTTCTGGCAGGGCCTCATTATCATAAGGGTCCTGTCATACAAATGTCAGTCTCTTGAGAGGCATATCAGTAAGTCCAGGGGTAATAAATGGATACACATAAGCTTCCATAAATATGTAACATAAGGCCATATTAGGTTTCTGGTAGCACATTCAAACAATGATGGGCTATTTTTTAATGTATTTTCATTTGTTTCCCAAGGTAATCAAAAATTGTTATGTGATTGTAACTTCCATAATATTGGTCTTAGATCATAAAACTTATCCATTCTTGGACATTGTTCTCCCATGCATCTATCCGCATATTCAAACCAAATCAAGGCACCTGAACAGGCTTTCTTAGCCACATATATACTAGTAAGTGTACCTGAATGAAAAGTGATAGTAAAGTTAATTTTATGTCTTCCCAACATGATAATATCCTCATCAGATATCATGTGGCAGAATGGTTCCATATATGGTTAATAATTATATGTGTTGGTAACAGTGCTTGGATTGATAATGGTGAGTATCCTTGATCATATAGTGGGCAATCAGTCTCCCAGGGTGAAGTGATGGAAATCATTTTCCTAATCAGGGGGAAATTGTGTGTGTTGTATTTCTGGGCTGCTATCACAAAAATTTACTAACATGGAATTCATAACAGAGAGTGCAATGGTTGTGATGTCTTAACTGGTTCCTGTTGATGGTCCTAATAAAATGATGCAATGGAACTCAGCCCATGAAAGATGATCTTCTTTTCCTGCTTTCTGAATTCATTGCTTGCAAATTTTCTGCAACAAAAGTATGATTTTGAAGATTAACAGTGCAATGATCAAGAAGGTTAGGAAGTATATTTCTTCCTTGATCCAGTGCCAAGGGTTCCATCGTGTAATACATGCCATGTCTCCTGTAAAGGTTCTCCTAAAGAAGTTGAGAAAAGAGCAGTCCCTATGAATGTTCCATTGTATGTGATCTCTGGTAAGTGTATTCTGTTGAACGATCATTTTCATATTGTTGGCTGTGTGTCAAAGTGTTTTTATCTCATACACCATGTCCTTGTGTATCTGTTGTAAGAATTCTTCATTTTTTTGGAATATCCAATTCAGTTTATTGATGGATTTTTGTACTGTATTGCATGTTTCTGATTTGATGGTAGGCATTTTGAAATAATGGTTAATTCCAAATGTGTGGTTAGATATGTATGTTAATTGAGTTACTACTCCTTTCTGGAAACTAAAGTGAAATACTTTCATAACATTCTGCATAATGTGGCAGACTTCTGATAATGAGTAGTTGAACATGCCTGCTTTTATGACATTTTGCCATACTGTGATCACATATGGTTTGTAGTGGCAAGTAAGTATTCTGTAATTCCAAAGGTCCTCTAATTTTGCGGGTCCTGTATACATAGAGATTCTGGAATATAATGGTGTGGTATTCAAGATATTAAAGGTGATGTAGGTATTCTTTCCTAAAGGATATAAATCAGAAGTAGGCATAAACCAACTTTTCTTGTTTAACTCTGCCCAAATGGAGGTATCATAAAAAATAATCCATTGTCCTTCAATGTATTTTGGAGTATTGTGAGTAAAGTACCCTACTATGGCTGTTGAAGTAGCTATGTCCCACAGGTGTATTTCACAGTGTCCATTTTCACAAAAGGATTCCTTAGAAGAGAGAAGGGTCTAAAATAGATACAGAATATGGCGTTTCAATTCCTTTTCCTGTCAGAAATAGGTTGGTAATTTCCTGGTTTGCTTGTTGGAAGAGTGCCTGTATATGTTGGCATTCTTGAGTTGTTTGTAAATTTTTAACAGCTTCATTGAGTGTGTTCAAAGCATCTCTTGCTGTGTCATGATATGCCATTAATTCTTTCCTGAATATCTCCTGTTCCAGATGTAATTTTTGTATTAAGGCAGAAGCTAAATATAGTCCCTTGGAGACAGAGGCTAACGCTCTAGTTTGTTGTTCCGACAGTGTCTTCAATGTAGTAATCTGTATTCGAATATCTGCGACCATAGCACCTGCAATTGCAGCTCCAATGGCTGCTCCAGCAACGAAGGCACCTACTGCTGCAAATTGCAATGGTCTTCTGAGCTTTCTTGCTCCATGTAAGTTGTAATATAGTTTGGGTGCCAGTACCGAAGTATGAGCACACAATTGAGAATCTTGCTGGGTCATATGTCCTAGATCCAGTTTCAGGAAAATGGGTGTGATCATGGGTTTAACCAGCAATCTAACTGGTTTATATAAAATGGGTTGAAATGCAGGGGCACGGGTTACCTCAGGAGTTTGCCATGGGGATTCAATAGAGCTCTTTTATAATGTGTGGTGATACATGAGTGCATTTCATTAAAGCCACCGCGGTGTATCAGGCAAGGTTCTACCCCATCTGGTTTCTGATAGCAGTCTTTGTGTGGCATCTTGTATGTATATACTGCATCCTGAGTTGGTCTCAAATGGTATTTAGAATCAGTTTGATTATGTAAGATAGAGTGTGACACCATATCATAGACATACCATCGATTATTCAATCCTGGTGCAAGCATGTAAAAGTAGTAAGGGAGTTTTCCAATTGGAGTTTTATATGGTTATCCACTGAAGTCCATACCTGCAGTCATCCACCATTTTAGGTTCCTATTATCAGCTTCTTGTATGGCATAATGAGATATTATGGTGTGTAATAAATCACAATCTATATCTGTCCTTAATATAGTTTCCTCTAATCTGGGTGGTTGATAACCAAGAAGACTGACGGGGGGTGTAAATGGTCTTCGTGTTCCATCAATTCTGTAAGTGTGGTTAATGAGAGATGAATTATAAATGTCCAGTGGAATGCCAAATAGTAGTGATTCTGGGTGTTGCAATTCTCGATGCATACATTTCAAGCATATATGATCTGCAATTGGTTTCATACATTTCAGAGTAGGGCAAGATATATTATTCAATTTTTTTGTAGGTTTAAGGCATAGATGTTAGAAAGATTAAAAATTGGTGTGTAGTCATAGAGGAAGTCTGGTTGTAGATTGTGTCTGACTAATCTTGGATACGGTTTTGGTCCTCTGGCAAATCCAATCTAGAGTGGTAAGTCACTTTTGTTTAAAATTAGAAGTGGGAATTTGGGTGATAATCCATTGGTAAGATTTAAAGGCCAAAAATGAAGGTTAATATTGGAAGGGTTGGAGGCATTGGATCTGTTGTGAAAAACAAAATATATTCCAAGAGAAGTTACCTTTCAAATGTTCTGATGTATTGGCAAATGTTGACCAACACCACCAGGAGATATATGTATTTTTAAATGAAGTTCTGTGTGTGTCCAGCATCTGTTCTTCCTTAAGAGTAAGATCTTCAAAGTCTGTCTGTGCCATTAATAATGGTATAGTTGACAGTTCCAATGAAGACTTTTTGCATGTCATCATCATCTGAAAAGTTGGAGAAGACTCATGGAAGGTAACATTGAAATAATTAGGAAATGCATTAGTTCTGATGTTCCAGCAATAGTCTTCATTTGTTAATCTATGTCTTGTATGCCTTGCTGTGTCAGAACATTTAAAGGGCTGGATCTGTGGTATGCATATTAATCCTTGGGTTGCAAAGGTTGCCATCTCATTTTCTGAATGATGTTTGGTGATATCTGCAAAAACAGACCTCAAACAAACATATGGTTAAAGGTCAATGGGTGCATATTGAAAGTGACTGTCTCTCAAGAGTGTTGGATATGGTTGTGGAATAGGGTCTGTAAGTACAATTGGATATCTCCATGTTTGTGTGCCCAAAGTCATTATGTTCCACCAGTCTGAAATTGGTAAGAAGGATTCATTCTTGATTGTTAGGTCTGGTCGATAGGCATTTAACAATTCAAATCTTCCAAATATTGGTAAGTTAGGAAAATCTGCAATACAAGTTACTTTGGCCAAATTGCCCAATTTTCCCTTTAAGTCATCCACAATGTTAGATGCATTAAAGTTTAGATTTAACTTTTCAAACAACACAGTTATATTTTCTGGGCAAAATGTGAGCCAAATGGTTCACTTATTGATGGCGGCCATCTGAAGATAGGTTCTAAGAAGTTAATCCTTGCTCCAGTATGCATCCAATTATATGGTTTGGACTAACCAGTGAGTTGGGGCTGGTAGTTGATGAGCTAGTGGAACTAGATGATGTGGAACTAAGTGTAGCGTCCTCCTTATCATTCGTCGGCTTCAAAATCATAATCATTGTAATCATCATAATAATAGTTGAAACCTTGTGGGCCTTCATTTTCCCATAACTGGAACATCTGATTTGGAAGAGCAAACTTCATAGCTTTTTGGCATGTGAAGTCTGTATCATCATCTTCCCGTACCAGTACCATTGTCATATTTGCATGATTTTTGAATATGATATTGACTGGACCTAATACTGAGGTGTAAACTGTCTGTAGTGGAAGACATATATCAGATGAGACCCCCAATTTTCTTGTATTATTTCTATATTAGGACATCATAGTGGGTTACTTTCCAGAATATTGGTGTTAATAGGGTCATCATTTATGGAATGGAATACTGGTGAGTATTGCCCACTGTCATTTGCTTGATGGTACAGTAAACATTTCATGGAGTATATAAAGCCATGCTTCTATGCACAAAATTGATATGTATTCCAAAATGCTTGGGTATATGCTGTATGGTTATAAAGCCATGGATTACTTCTCCAGAAGTGTGGTATGTGTCCTCTTGGAACAATGTATTTTTAATAAATGTATGGAGATATGATGTGTGATTAAATGAGGGATTTTTAGGTTTTTGTTGCAGTATATTTGTAGTAGGGTTAGATGTTATAGGAGGCGTTGTAGTAGCTGTAGAAGTAGAATCAGCATTAACGTGGCTGAGAAAAGGCAGAAGTAAGTATACTAATAAAATAGCTTTCTAGGGGGCATACGGTATAGTTTGTAAATTGGCCACACACAAGTTTTGTGTCATTGTGGCAATTTCTGACTGTGTGGCACCATGTGTAAAGTATTGTAAGTAAAAATGCTGCATACATTAGAGCTATGAGTATAATGGTGTATATAAGTGCTTGTATGCATATCTGAAGTTGAAAAAAGCTTGGCATTATTGAGGGGTGCAATCTTTAAGTTTAGTGAGTTGTAGTTCTCCTTATGCGTTGGAAGTTCATGTGGTATTACCTGGACTGTTGGCAAGAATATCAGCTGGTGAGATTGTTTTATTGTCTCTTGATTGTCAGATGCACTTATTCAGTAGAATTCTTGGAGACTCTTCGACTTCAGGTATTTCTGGGCACCTAGGAGGGAATGCTTAGTCAAATGGTGAGTGTCTATATAGGCGTTGTCTGTTATTCACCTCATATACAGATATAAGGATTGCTTTTTCTAAGGGTCTGTCTTTAAGTTTAGTAAATTTGTTTTTTAATAATCCATTGAATCGTTCCACATAACCTGCTGCAGTAGGGTTGTAAGATAGGTGAAAATCCCACTGTATATCCATGTCTTTAGCAGGTTTTTGTACAGAGCTTCTGGTAAAGTGTGATCCTTGATCTGAACTTATTAATTATTCTTGGGGTACCATATGCTGATATCCATGACCATAGTGTGAATATAGTGGCTATCTTGTTTGGTTTAGTTGAAGATATAGCCAGGCCTAGGCCTGTATTGGTATCTACCATAGTGCAGACATATTTCTTGTTGGGTAGAGGTCCAATGAAGTCTATTTGGACATGAAAGCTAAACGCTCTTGGGGAGGCCATAACTGCTGGTGGTTTAGTCTGAAATCTTAATTGTAATCCAGGGCAATCTGGGCAAGTTCTGATTGCCTCTTTAATGGAGTGCCATGTGGCACCTAAGTTTCTTTCAGCGCACCACTGAAATAAGCCATGAGTGCCTAAATGTCCTAATGCTTTATGAATGTTCTGGAGTTCGTTAACATATATTTTAGTGTAGGGTTGATTATTAATTTTCCATTCTGGTTTCCTAGAAAGCTTAATTTTAGTTGGCCCCAATGCAGTAGCCTTCCATGGGGCTTTATTGGTAAGTCTAATAGTGTATGTTCTGGCCAACTGATCAACTATATCATTCTGTTTGGATTTATAGTCTATCTTGCCCATATGAGTGTCAACATGTTCAACATATATTTTTAGATTGCTATTAGCTATCATTTTCCAAATTTCTTGTCCCCACACTGGTTTACCATTAATAAAGAAATCAGTTTTACACCATTTGGCTGACCATATGACTATACCATTGCAAATGCACCCTGAGTCCGAGAATATATGAATAGTTGTTAATTTGTTGGAGATGGAATGTCGAATTGCTAAGTTTGTGGCTATCAGTTCCACTATTTGTGCCGACTTGTCCACCCCCTGGACTGAAAGGATAGTTTTAATATGGGGGTTGCATGCTATGGCTTTCCAGTGTACTTTGTTTTTACGTACTGTAGATGAGCCATCCATAAACCATGCGTTATGATGCTCAGCATTTGCTCCCCATTGTCCTATAGGTGATGTGATTTCTTCTTTAATGGGTACCTGGGATGGTACAAGGGGTAGTGCACATATTTCTTCTGTCAGGTGTCCTAGAGTTTTGGAGAAACTAAGGAGAGTGTCCTGCAATATTTGTTGTAGGAACCATTTCCACTGCAGTACTTTGGGTTCCATGGGTACTGATGCTAAGTCTTTCTCATTCATCTTTATCCATTCCAGCAGTGGTATCGATGTATGTATTATTATTTTGTAATTTTTTAGTGAAAGTCCTAACGTTTGTATGGCAGTACATAAGGTCCATGCTAGCTTTTCAAATAGAGAGTATCTGTTGAGTGCATAAGGAAAGCATTTGCAATAGAAGTCAAAGGGTCTCACATTGCCAGGGTTTTTTATATATATTCCCCATGTACCATGTCCATCTACAAATAATATATCTATGATAATATCATCACAGGTTGTGGGATATAAAGTTGGGAGTATAATTGTAAATATTCTTTAGCTTCTGTTGCAATCTGTTGGGGTTCTGACCATTCAAAATCTGCCGCTTTCCTCGTGATTTTATATTTTATATTTTTTAATATAATTTGTAAAAAGGGTAAATGCAATCTCCAATATTTAAACAATCCTATTAAATATTGAGCTTCAGTTTTGTTAGTAGGATGTTTTAGGTTGCTAATCTTATTAATTACATTTTCTGGTACCTTGGGTCCTAAGGCAGTCCAATGGACACCAAGGAATTTGACTGATTGGGATAGACCCTGTATTTATCTGGATTAATTGTCCATCCTGCTTCTGTCAATATCCTAATTACTATTTCTTTGACCCTATTCAAATCCTTTTCATTGTGTCCTATAATTAATATATCATCCACATATGAGAATAATTTAACTTCAGCTGGTATTTTATCCCATGGTAAGGTTTGTTGCATGGTTGCGTGGGCAATGATGGGACTATTTTTATATCTCTGAGGCAATCTCTTAAATCTATTTTGCTGGGCATTCCATGTAAAAGTGGTTATTTCTCTGGATTTGGGTGCTAAAGGTATTCCAAAAAACATATATGATAAATCTATGGTCATAAACAATTTTGGTAAAAAGTTTTTTATATCTGCAAATATGCCTTCAATATCAGGTAATGAGCTGGGCATAGCAGGAGATAATTGGTTGATTTTTCGGTAATCAACAGTGAATCTCCAAGTTCCATTGGGTTTCTTTACTGGCCAAATGGGGCTATTATAATTGAACAATTGTGTTTGCCCAATTATATCTTTCTGTAAGATTCATTATAAGGTTTTTGTAATGTCCTCATGCCCTCCTTTTAAGGGATACTGTTTAGTAAAACATGGTGGGATTGTAGGTCATACTACTGGCTCAATATTTACAGCTGCCAAGGTTACATTGGCGCAATGTTCTATCTTAGGAAATTTCACACAGGATCTCAAGGGTATCATTTCTCCAAAAATGTTTAACATATTGTCCATCCCTAGGAAACACATCGGTGTTTCAGCAATCACTGTTTTACCCTTCACCTGGTCTCTGTTGTACATCAAAAATATTATATCTACAATTACAGCCCTTAGAGTATTGCCTGTTACCCCCATTATTATACAGGGACTCTCTTTAGGTTTATGCCATAACAGGGAGGGTTGTACAATAGTTACTTCACTCCCAGTATCTATTAGGAAGCATAAGTGTAATTCTTGTTTTCCAATAATACAGAGATTTACAAAGGGTCTATTATCTATTTCCTGCGGAATGGTTGTACACGCCCGATAGGTTTTTGTGGTTGGGTTGGAAATGGGTTTGTATTTGTTGTTCTGTGATAGTTCCTTCTGTCCTGTCCTGAAGGATTCTGTCTGTTTCCTCTGTCTGGTCTCATAAGAGACCTTCTCTGGTATGGGTTTCTGACATTCTGCCAAATTTGACTGGGTGATCTGCTTATCAAGGACCTTTCATTCAGTCCCCTTGTTGCTTGGCCATAAGCAGCAGGGGAATGTGACCCATTTTTAGGCAAGATATTCTTATATTGTCCATATGGAATTGGCACAGGTCTGGATTCTCTCCTGATAGGAAATGAGAATCTGGGCCATGGAGCTGGGGTGGTGGGTTTAGTTGTAGAAAATGTCATCTGGGGTTTTTCTTTGATATCTCTAGTCTGTTTGAGATATTCTACTTCTATTAGATGGTGCATGCCTGCTAGGGCTGCAGCCAGTTTATACTGCATACTGTCGGGTGCGCCTCTTATCAGCACTCGCCGTATAGCAGGCGTCAGCTGGGTCCTTAGGGGTGCGTATTTGGGTGTGGATCATATATTTTGCATATACTGCTAGTTTTCTGAGAGCTTTACTGCCTTCTTCTGGTGTTCTCCATCTACATTTATCTTCAAAGTCCCCTAGATCTAAATTGGGGAAAGAATTACCCACGCTTGGGCCACCCAGTCGAATAAAGACATTACAGCGTCTGGGCTAGCTTCTACCAAACGAATCAGGGCTTCCTGTACTTGTGGGTGCTCTGCTATAGTTATCAAGTTAGTCATTTCTTTGGCACTTAGTTGGACTGCCATTCCTCCCTTCTGCCACAATCTTCGCCAGGAACTCCCCATCCATCATTTCTCTCTGTGCAAAGTCCATTCTAAACTGTTTCAACTCAGCACAGATGAGGTCGTGAGTCTCAACCATGTGTTCCTCTCTCCCAGGAGTTCCCAATATGGATTGAGGGGTTATGGCCATTTTTATAGTGGATACGGGATTTGCATTGTATATATCCTTAGGGAAAGGGTTATTTGATTTCTGTAAGGCTTCTATGACTAGTTTTTTACCTCTAAGTCTGTCATTATCTATATCATCTATAATTTTGCATAGTATTCCTGGAACTTCCCGTTTTTTGGCCCTAGCCAATATGGGAGTGACCACTTCAGGGCCGCTTAATGGATTTCAATGAAGTTCCTTTTTTACATTTAGGCATCTTTCCTTGTACCAGTTTTTCACACTGTCTCCATGGAGATTGAGGTTTTAATTTCCTAGCTCCTTTGCCTAATTTTATATTTTTAAACAGCTTACAAAGTTTGTTCATTCCTATTTTTCCTTCTCAAGCCATTTTGCCATCCTATAGAGCACTCTTTATTTTACAATTTGCACGTTCCACCTTATGTGGGAATAATTATCAATATTGTAAGCCAATAGTTCAGTTCTCTATCATACCAATCAATTATATAATTTAAGGTCCATGTTTGCACTGACATCTGTCCCTTGACTTAAGTCCTCATTTCACCATACAGCCCATTCAACATCTGGAGTTCCGCTGCCACTGTAGCTAGTCTCAAACGTCCGCTACCGATGCAGCTTTCCCATGGTTTCCACTACCACTGCTTCAGTCCACATAGTCACACCATAGGCCTGACTGCTCTTAGACCAGGTTTTACTCAGTTGTGGCTTTCAGAGGTTCCGCTGTGGGTTTACTACCTGACCACTCTTAAACCAGGTTTCCCCGATTGTGGCTTTTGGAGTTTCCCTTGCAGATGGTTGACCAGAGTACTTGAGGCTTATTCTTAGTAGGTTATTGGTTGGGTTTGAACCTATTACCAATTTGGATCCTGCCGACTACGCCAACTGTCGCGAGCAGCAGAGAGGTGAGTGACTAGAATTTGGTTCCAAACAAATTGGCTTTATTTGATACACTCAGGATAACACAAACCTTAATATTCCTAATATCACACATCAATTAAATCATATGGCAAATAAACACACCTCAATCAAATAGTCCAAAGTCCTCTCTGCCTTGTCGGTTCAGACGACCCCGAATGCGACGTTATCCCAGTTGGAGGGAAGATGACAGCTGGTCTTGGAACTTCCTCCAGCTGATGGTCTGGGAATCGAGGACAGGCAGTCTGTGCTGGCTGTGGAGCTGTCAGAACAGCGGAGTCTCAGCAGTCTTGAGGGATGGATAATTGGTGGAACTCATGAACCTGGCTGACGTGGATTCATCAGGAGATCGGGGCTGAGCAGAGGAGCTGTCTGAGAGGAGAGTTTATATACCCTTTTTCTTGGCTTGTTTCCAATTCTGATCCAGATGGTGTCTTATCTCCTTGGTGCAGCGCTCTCATGACACTTATGTCTTTTTGGCTTGTCTTTCACTAGGGGCTTGTCATTTATTCATCAGACATCCAAGTCTGCTCCTTTCAGGGATACTGTGCTCTGCCCAAGGTAGGTGCAGAGCACCTGCAGACAATCACACTACCACCCATGTCAGCTACAGAACATGACATCACTACCCACCAGGCTCCACATTGGCACCAGTACCACGCCCTGATGACACCACTCCTTCTGAGACACCAGCGCACTGTGCCTATGCCTGTGCATCCTGGCTTCCCAGGAAGTGATGGGTAGTCTTAGGATCTCCAGGGTTGGGCCTAGGCAAGCTTGCTTGGCCCAGGGCAACATTGTGTGGACAGTGCTTTTGTCAAGTACCAGAAGCTTTTGGGTAAAACCCAGCAGATCTCTGGATGACCAAGAATTGGAGGGTGACCTGGAGGCCTACACTGTTGTTTTCCTGTCCCTTGTGTGCACAAGGGTTTTGTAAAATAAAAGAAATGTGAGGGGTGGAGGAAACTTGACTGCTGGTAGCTTGGGGGGAGCTCAGATTATAAGGAATGTTCAATTTTTAAGTGGATAATGTAATAATTAGAATCACTTTCTTTTGTTTCCTAACTTTCAGGTTTTAGGTAGAGTTCAGGTACATCCAAGATGTTGGAGGCTTGTTACCAGAACAATACCACTGAATGACAAGCCAGGGAGATGTAATATCATGCCTTTGTTTACTTTAAGTGCCACTGCCATGACAATTCCTGCCACTGAGGACTTATCACCATGGAGGCTCCAACCTCAGGTTTGTCCTTCTAAAATGACCAATGAGAATGAAGTGGACAGTATTCTAATTTGGTTTCCTAAAGTAACCAATGAGGGAATATCAGACACTATTCTGATTATGTATTACAAGATAATCAATGGGAGCAAATGGTGTAAGGTCTCCAATCATGTCCATATAGGTAAGTGAATGGCTCAGAACCCAGCATGTAAGATTGATTTGTAGACATAGGGGTATTGAGCTTCTTTTGCTAGTCTTACTCCAGTCTACCCTACAAAATGCTGCTTTCACATTCACCTTCAATAATTCTATACTTTGCCTGTTACTTCTGTGTTTCTTGCTCAGTTTTTTCTTAGCACATCAAAGACTTGGACCCCAACTGGCACCCCAACAATTACAGTACCTGAGCACTGCAGTGGGAATATGCATCTTGTAAACTGTGGGCAAAGAGGTTGAGGAAAGGACAAAAATTTAAAGGCATAAATGATGAGGATTAGATCAGCTACTTCAAAAGCTTAAACCTTGACCACCATAGTTAAAAACAAGAGTGGCCTCAATCTGAGACTGCCCAGACAATTGTTGGACAGATCCTTGTAGAAGCACTTTTTGTATAAAGTTATAGTGGTCTCTGTACAAATTGTGATCATGGCAGAATATTTTGTGATAGTTACTAGCAAGTAACTGTTACCCCCTCCAAGTCAGTATTCATTTATAACCAATCTGAACTACAAGTCAGGGATTAGGAGGCAAGAGTTTGAGACATCAGGACAACCTATGCTCATTTCTCAGATTCATGACCATCTTCAGAGTGCAGGTGCTTATTTCTCAAATTCATGGCTGTCTTCACAGAGTGCAGGTGTAGGAGAAGAGGTATATAGTTGAGGCTGGTTTAAAAATACTTTTGTCTTTTCTTTATTAAAAAATCTCACTAAGGGGCCACTCCACTCTTTCCAGCCCTTGCACTGAGCTCTACTTTCCACCCCTCATGCCTGGCTTGCACAGGCAGTTGGGCTTGACACTGCAACCTGCTCAGGGTGGCAGCTGCAGCAACACAGAACAGGTAGGAAACACCTGAACCCGGTGTCTATGACTAACCTCTAGTGTTTCATATTCATAAAGGAATGTGAGAACAATAGCATTTAGCAGAATCCATAAAGAGCCATGGCAAACTAAGGAGAAAGCACTTCTGCCCAGTTGGCTGCCCTATGTCATCTCCCCCAATCCCTTGCATTTATCTATTGTCTTCTTGTTGTTGCTATAACTCCTCATCTTCATAGAGACAGGTGCAAACCTCCCTCTCCTACCTGTCTCAGACCCCAGGTGCACAGTTTCTCCTGTGCTTTCAAGTCTTCTTCCCTCTCAGTATCTTTTTTTATTCAGCATAGGGCAGTGGTTCTGCATTTTCTAGTTTTCTTTCCAACTAATGCCTGAGGTTCCTAAATATGGTTAACCATCCTGGTTTTGTAAACCCTCTGGGGAGTCCCAGCTCTCGCTATCACTACTCTTTGTCAGGAAGATTCTAAAATCCATACTTACCTTTCACTCTGTTTTATGTTTTGCTCAACTCTTAGTTTCCAGGCTCTGCCATCACCATCAATTTTCTGTGGAGTTTCTATGACTATGTCTGCAGTCAAGATGTCATGAAACTTCTCAGTTAGCTTTTGGGTAGAGGAGCAGCAGTAGACAGGAAGAACCAGTGGATTTCAAGAGATGTCATTTGTCCTCCAGCCTTCTGTCCAGTACTGTCTACATCTCAGCCTCAACTTCCAGGTCTTTCTCTGTGTGCTTTTACTTGCCTTCAGCTCAGTGGACAGGTACCAAGGAATGTTTACATCAAGACTTCTACAGTAACCTTGGTCCTCTTGCAGGTACTTTCCTCCTCAATCTCTCTCAACACACAGCTCAAGAGACTTCCATCCAGTCACTATGACCTCAGACCTCAGGCAGACTACAGGTAAAACATGCTCATAAAGATTAGAGTAGAAATGTCACATGTGCTAAACATGCTTCACAGAGATGAGGGTATCTTCTTCCTGCTCCCACCTCCACATTTGTCAGAGTCTAGCTTTCCCAGCTGTCCTTCACAGTAGCATGAGAAAAGGTGAGGACCTGAGTCTGGGGTATTCTGCCCTATCTCTTCTACCAGTGAGTTGAGGTAAAGTTTGGAAGCCAGTGGATGAAACTTTGCATTAAAATGTCATTCTTATGAATATGCTGTAAATTCTTTCTTATATTTTTTAAATTTTTTTAGTATTGAAGATTGAACCTGAGCTATATACCTGAAGACTTTTTTTTATATATCTAATTAATTTTTCCATGCTGACCTCAAACTTGAGATCCTCCTCAGCCTCCCAAGTCATTGGTATTACAAGAACACACCCCCATACCTAGCTAGTGTTTTGAAATATTTTAATTTTAATTTCTATGAACTTTATTTGGGGGAATGCATCATTACCAGTTCTTGCATGTGTTGAAGAGCTCCATCAATAGAGAATTACCCATGTCACTCATTATAAACCATGCCTAATTTATCCTTCTTTCTAGACTCCTTGTTTGGAGAAGGAACTGAAAGACCCCTGCCCAGGTACACTTCCCTTGGCCCTGGTCACATTCCACTCATATTTGCCAGTCCTCTACTACCCATAACACTCTACCTGGCTATTATCTGGGGCATAAAAAAGACAAAATGCAGGCCCAGGTTCAGACACATGTGCCAGAAACTCCTTTCCCCACCACATCAGCACATCCAGTATGCCCATCAGCACCACTGTGATTCTCACTAGGGGGAACACACCTGGTGAGGTATATGTGGATGGCAAGATACCATACCTTCAGACACCAACTGTCACCCAATCCTTGTGGGACCACAGTGCACCATCACCAGGAGTCCATGCCAACACTGACAATTAGTAAGGTCAAACCCAGGACATCTGTATTGACCAGTAGGGTAGGAGGACAAAACTCCCCCAAGAACTACCAAACACACAGGGTCACACCTAGTGGTCAACTATTCTCAAATCAAACCCAGGCCACCATAGCCTCCATCTGTCCCTCACACACCATAGCCAGAATAGTGCCCTATGAAATCACAGAGCTCATCTTTTATGTGTGTGGGGGTACCAGGGATTGAACTCAGGGGCACTCAATGACTGAGTCACATCCCCAGTCCTATTTTGTATTTTATTTACACATAGGATCTCACTGAGTTGCTTAGATTCTCACTTTTACTGTGGCTGGACTTGCGGGGGCATCCGGAATTCCATCCAGTGCTTGACAAAGATCCTCTGGAGGATGATTGCAAAGGCTCATCCTAAAAGGAATTGCTGGATGTTTTGCTCTGAAGCATGGTGTTTTCTCTGCTGTGTTTTTCTGATAATATATTATTCATTTCAGTCTTAATGGATTGCTTAAGGGGACGAGGGGAATCCAACAAAAATTCCAGAAAATATTACCTACAATCTGAAAAAGAATGGGTCTTTACCACTAACAAAATTAAAAATAATTTTACAACCATGCAATGAGTCCCTGAAAGCCTCTGGAGAAAATAGTTATAGATCTGCCTTTGTCTCCAGCAGGCTGGTTAAATTCTAACGATGGTGGTGGGGTAAATGAATAAGGTTTCACAACATTCCTTCCTTCCTGCAAAGAATAGGTCACCCCTATAATAAACATTGGTGCACAATGCCCTGTTCTGGAAAAAAAGAGCTACATAAGACAAGATAATCTATTCAGAAAAAAAAAAAAAACAGCCACGAGAACCACTGCAACTGCTGCCCTCCTGTAGCCCTTAACTCAACAATTTAGATATTAACCAGATGGACCTAGTAGAGATGGTCCACATGAGATTACTTGTCTATCGCTTTAACCGTGAGAATAATAAGAATAGTCTTAGGTCACATAGAGTTTAGATATTAAGGAAATAAACATTGTATTAGCTCATGGACTTAGTTAGATATTCTTAAAATAATTGTGATTTGGTAAGGATAATCTGTAAGGTTACTGTTTTCTCATAATTTTTCTGTTCCTTGTTAAAAACAATTTCTGCCTATGCTTTGGAAACTTCTTTAATATTAACCACAAGACTGCCATTATAGCCTGAAGAAAAATGTATATAAACCCAGCCTTCCCCTTCTAGAACTAGAGTCTATGTCTTTCATTCTCCATCCATCACTGACGCTGTCTCCCCGTGCCCTGTTTACCTGTGTGGAACCTAAGGTCTCCTGCTAAGGCTGGACCCTGGCATTATACATACATAGAATATAACTTATTCAAATCCCATGGTTGCACATGATGTGGATTTTCATTGGTGATGCATACATGTATAATATAAGAAATTTCTGTGTGATTTATTCTACTGTGTTTCCTTTTCTAGCTTCTTTAATTTTAACCACATGAAATATTTGTGTCATATGATAAGATAGTGTATCTAGTTATACCTCTTCACCTATTATTTTTCTACTCTGTATTTTCTAAAATTGTAGAAATGTAGTTATTTAAATTAAATTCAAGTGGAAATCAAAAATGCAATTCCTCAGTTGCACTATCCCATAACTTCGGTGCTGAGTAGATCAATTTGGTCAGTGAAAATTATAATCAAACATATGTAGAATGTTTCTTCCATCAATAAACATATAATGGAGGGTTCTTGTTCACTTATTTGTGCTTGAAATAAATACGAGTAGCATTATTTCAAATTATCATTCATTGTTTTCATTCTTCCAAAACAGAAATGATGCTTAAGGTCCTAACACTTGCTTGAACCTGGAATTTACAAACAAGCTCCTTCCCTCATGCATCTTATGTTTACTGGTTAAGAAATAAATTAGCAAACACACACAAAGTGTTTTACAGTAAGAAGTGCATTGAAAAACTAAATTAGGTAAAGTAATAGGAGTATCTTAGAAAGGTGTATTAGGTCAGGCCAAAAAATCTGAAAAAATATCTTGGATAGGGGACTGAATAAAGGCAGGGGGGCACTATCAATACCAATACCAATACTGTCTGTGCTTTGAGAGCATTCCATATGGATGGAATAATACAAATGTGGTGATTAAAAAAAAAACACTCCTTAACTGTGTGTGGTGGCACATGAATGCGATACCAGCAGCTTGGGAGGCTGAGTGAGGCATATTATAAGTTCAAGACCCTAAACAAATTAGAGAGACCTTGTCTCAAATTTTTAAAAATGTGGGATGGATGGAATGTGTCTGAGTTTATGGATATGCTTCCTTGGATTTAATCCCTGTTACCAGAAAAGTAAATATATAAATAAAAACCACATGTAGTCCTTAGTGTGGATCAGGGGATAACCTCAGGGTAACTATAAGCAAAGAGCAGTAACAGCAGTCAGAGTATGTCTATGTCTTGCCTTTACCTCTTCATCAGGATTTTGAAGTATATATTAAGATGTGATAAAAAGCAATGGAGAGATTCAGGAATGGGGTGCTTGGCATAATACAATTTAATATTAAAAAGCATTAATTTCAGCATAGTGAATAGAACAGGGTGGGCATAGGCAGTAATAGAAACAGGAAAGACAACTGCTAGGGCAGGAGTTTAGATGAGAGGCGGTGGTGACTTGGGTATGTATGGTAGAAATGGGAGAAAAAGTTTGGATTTCCTGTGAAGAATGAATTTTTCCTGCATTATGTCTCTGCATCTTCTCCAGTCTTTGAACATGAAGCCAGTGTTCAAAAGCTCACATTATGCTGCAGTTATTATTTCTTTTGAGCTGTGAAGTCCTCTATCCTGATTAACAAATCATACAAAACCCATACTAATTCTCAGAGGTGTTGAATTATTTGAAAATAATTCCAAAGCCTATCATCACAGTTTAACAATCATTAACAGGTTTGGGAAAAAAGAATGGTCTTCATGTTATTTCTCATGAAATTATTTCTCTAGTCCTCATATGCTTTATTTGATGACAATTTTCCTTTGTCCATTATCAAATGAGTGCTCCTTGATGTTTTTGCTCCACAAATATAATGTTACCTTGGATGCATCAATAGATGTTGTATATTTTGCTGTTTTGCACTCATCTAAATTTCTTTTCTCATTTCTCACCACATGTTGTTTGGTAAAAATGAATTGAATGATAAATAATACAATAAGAACTAAAGGAAAAATATTATGAGATTTCATTAACAGGGCATTAAAGAAGTAGAGTCAGATGTTCTAAGAATGCTAAAATAATACTAGCATAGTACAACTCTATTATCCTATAGAGGACAGAGAGGAGCATAGAAGGGAAATATTCTAACTGAACTTCTCCTTTGATATGTTTTCTCTTCAAGAGGGTGAATGTGCTATAAATATCTATACAAATATTTTAGTATTATTTATAAAAATTTGAATAGATTAATTCATGACAGGAAGACTCTAACAACAATATTTTATCACCTTTTTGTTACATTTGTTATGAAAGCCTCTTCCATGATATACATAGCTAGTATCCTTTAAAGTAGCTTTAAGGAAATTCCTTTCTATTTTCTTCCACTCAACCTCTATGATTATGTTCTCATACAGCAGGCATTTTATGTATTAGTATAATGGTTCCAGACACAATAATAAGTGCTACCAAAACTTTTTAATAACTTCAAATTTACTACTTTATTGAGAAAAATATTTGAGATAATACTATGAAGTGATTAGGAAACAGAACAAGGTTGACACTCTAAAAATTTCCACTTTGAAAGTTCAATATTCAACTGGAATGCTCTGTTTATGAAAGAAAACAACCATGGAGTTTAATAAGGAAGCAAGTATCTAGTAGAAAAGTGTCAGATCATACAAAAGGTTTTCATTCATAAACTGCTCTTTCATATTACCCAAACTAAATAGTAACATTCCCTGACTATAATTTTGGTGCTATTCTTAAATTGATAAGCCACCTAGATATTTTTACTGTTTTCTATTTTATTACTGTTTTGTATTGTGTTGTTTTTCACAGTATTTAGTAATGTGGGATGTTGACTTCACTCAATTGGTTAGATTCCATAAAAACTGGCTATGTATTTGTTATTTGAGGATAAAGCATAGCATGTATGAGTCAATCACTAATTTTTAGGTGTTTATGATTGTATGATTTTTTTATTTTAATGCTATGTATCAGCCTAACAAGCAATAAGTATTTATTAAATGTCTTTCTAATATTGTTTCTGTGTTTCTCAAGCTATTCCCACATTTGAAATAACTTTTTTTTTATTCCCATCCCCTCCCTTTATGTGCATTTCCTGACTATATCCTTGCAAAGACAATTTTCTATTTCAGATTTTCTTCAGAGAATGTGAGAAAGATAAGTGCACTACATCCTTGTACTTCTCCACTGCTTTAAACACAAAACCAATGCCTATGTATCTATGAATTCTATTCCTTCTAGTCGTATAAATGGGACATAAACTTTTTTATACAATGCCCATTATGTTATTATTCCAGTAATCCAGAACACAAGCAAACACTTAATAGACTTCTCAAGGGATTCAACATCAATTCTCTTCTTTCATTCTGTAAAAATTTTATGTCCAAAATCTCTCTTATGTCTCAAAATCAAATGAAGACACTTAAACTCACTTTATTTGCAACATTTGTGTTCTTTATTGAATGCAAACTGATTGTCTCTTTGTCAGAGAAACATATACATTAACTTTCTACTAGTTCTATTCATATGGACTATGCTGTCATAAACTGTTCCCAGGTCTGTGCTACTGATGTTTACTTTTCCAACAAATATGTGCCTTCACTTTTAAATAATATTGAAATTACTTTCATGTAATTTAACCTCCTGTGAGTATTCTCTTCCATTACATCATTTCTGCACATGCTGAATGTTCTCCATCCCTCACAAAACTTCTCAATGGTTTTACAAATATTGTCCGTATTATAAAACAATGTTTATATAAAGCCAAGAGACTCCAATGTGTGAGATGAACTAAGCATTTTACATATAATATCTTTGTTCATTCTTCTCCCAGATTTTACATAATTACTCCTCTCTTTATATTTTATAAGAGGAAACTGACGCTGAAAATTGTAATTGCTCAGGTTCACAGAGCTTCAAATTGCTATATGTGTTCTAAGTTTTCCAGTGCAGTTCATCTAATATGTATTTTTTTTTGTTTTAGTCAAGCATTTTAGTTGTACTTAATGGTAAATCTGCTTTTATACTCTACATATTCAAGGAAAGTTGGTCAAACAATTTGAAAGTGAAGAAAATTATGGTGACATATTAGTATGTTAGTCATCAGAGAAAATATGTGAAAAATATTATTTGAACAATTAACTATAACAGCAGAAATAAATAGTAAGCAGAAAATGCAGGGAGATATGTAAATTCAAAACTACATTGATCAGAAATGTAACCGGACAGTTAAAAGAGCACAGAACAGCATCAAAACAGCACCATAATGGGATGTGGATAATAATTGTCAACTGAACCTAGCATGAAAAATGCAGTAGAAAAGGCTCTAACTGGGAATTAAAGAATCCTACACATAGGTTACTTTTCTGAAGAAATCTATTTTATTTGCAAGAAACTGAATCTATAAGAGAATGATTGTTAAATCATTGCAGTGCTTAGTAATGTACCAGAAAGTAATATGGTAAAGATCATACATGCATTGTTATTGAAAGGTACTCAATTTACGTGAATACATTGTAATATAAAATTCTAAAACACCATCAGAAATGTCTTCAAATGAATTGTTGCATAGAAAACCAGAAACTGTTGACAAACTACACAAAAAAGTAATATTTCCCCTACATGCTTGAATTTTTCAATTACTGAGTTAGATAAGATTTATTCAATATATATAGAAAAAAATTAGAACTGTATTAATTTTATTTCATTTTTTTTGGTTGTGGAGAGATGGATTGATTTCTAAGAAGGCAGTGGAATTAACACGTACAGGCAAATTATATTGGAAAATACTTGTTTAATTCAAGACAATAATAATTCTAAATTATATACTAAAATCTCTTATTGAGAAAATTAAAGATAATATCTGCATATAGTAAAGTAATGAAGGAGATTAGTCTCTGCAACTACAAGTGAGGAACTAAGGCATAATTGAAGTATAAAATGATCATATTTTGTGTCATAGAGTAAACAGATGAGCTAATTATTGCACTGAATAACTTGAGAGTCATTAAAACCTTAATCATAAAGAAAAGGAAAAAAGTGAGAAAACTGATGAGGACATGTACATAAGAACCAAAGAACCATTGGATAAAAAAGCACAGTTATGAACGGGTCAAAAATATTCTTCAAAAATTCAGCTACATTGAAGAGTGCAAAATTGTAAAATAAATATATATATCTTTAGTGAAGTGAAAAATATAATGAAAATATTTAGAATGGGTTTAAAGTTAATGAATTAAAAAATTCTAAAAAAGACCCTGTTTGCCAGATATTTGTGGCAAAAATCATATCATCATTTCTTTCCCTTTTTATTACACAACAAAGAACACATCACATTTAAATACCTAAGGAAAAGTCTTTCAGTGGAATTTATTTAGGTGTAGATCTTGATCAATTTTGATCAATTTTAGATCAGTTATCCATGCAAACTGGTTACTTTTCTCATTTTATTTCAGTTAAAAAATTAATCAAAGAGCTCTTGATCCCTACTTCAGAGGGTTAATGAAGTTTTCACTCTCATTAATCTTGTACATGCTAATATTCTGCACAGAGTCTATAAACAGAAATTCACTCAATAAGGGTGATTTTCTGGGAATCAAGGGGTAGCTGTTTCTGTTTGCTTTATAAACAAAGTGTTTGTTAACAGTAATTGGCATCATTTCTGAAAACAGAAAATTTTACAAGCAAGAAATATGCCTACAGTTTAAATGTTTCTTATAGGGGGCTTTGAAGATACCATGAAAAAGTAAAATTTAGAGCAAAAATTTGCCTTGCAACCATATATTGCCATTAGTGAATGTGGGAAATAGCTGGGCCAAGCTAATTAGACAAAGAACAATATAACATATTTAGCCAAGAATATAAATGATATTTTAATGTTCTTTTACAAAATAACTTTCCAGTCCATTCTATCTATCGTTCCTAAGGATGATGTTTTCTATACTTTCTTGGATTCAGAAGGCATTATATTTGAAATATTTACTTATTTGTAATCATGTTTACAATACTGAGTTTTGAGATCACATGCAGCATTTCCTACAGAGTAGCTGTAATGATAGTAATAATAATAATATAAACTACATCTCTAAGCTGAAAGCAACCTACTTACTCCATTTTAACAATTACCTTGACTAATTCTATTAACAGTCTCATTTCCGCAGTAGGAAAAAAAATTTCAAAGAGGATTAATCACTAACTTTTGCATGTGTTTCTATCTACTGATGCCACTGAAACCACAACTAAATTGTAAGTGCTGTAACAGGAGGGTCTTAGTATTCCTAGAGAGAAAAGCTATTTCTTTGTTTGTTTTTTTTAATAGTTTTGAGTTTCTATTTATGATTTCTGAGAAGAAATAAACCAAGGAAATAATGCCTAACAATTTACATTATTTTAGAAAATTAATGATCTTATGAAACTTTCTTGTGCATATTTATTATATCAATTATTTTTTTATTTTTATGTGTATAGAAGTAGAATGTGTAATACTTATGTTTCAAATTTACCTTTTCCTTGTCATTTTCTATACATAATTTTATCTAAATTTATCACAAATTAATTTTTTTGAACCAGGAATTGAATTTAGGGTATAATAAACACTAAGACACATCCCCAGATCTTCTTTCATATGTTATTTTGAAGCAGTTTCTTGCTGAGTTGCTTAGGGCCTTGCTAAATTGCTGAGTCTTGTTTTGAACTTGTGATCCTCCTGCCTAACTCATCTAAGGCACTAGAGATACAGGTGTGCACACTATATCCCACTAATTTTTTAAAGCTTAAAATTTTGATGAATGAATAAAGAAAATGTTGTATATATACACATGGAATAGAATTTGTTCATTAAAAAGCATTTGCAACAGCATAGGTTGAAAACTTTTATTAAGTTTTAGGGGAAGAATCCAAAATTCAAAGTCAGCCTTAGTAACTTAGCAAGGCCCTAAGCAACTTAGTGAGATTCTGTTTTAAAGTAAAATATAAAGAGATGGGGATTTGGCTCAGTGGTTAACCACCACTACGTTCAATTTATGGTATGAAAAAAAAATAACTGGTTCTGTGAAAAACAGTTTTACTTCTAGGTATAGAGCATTGAAAAACATAAATAAAAATATAGTAAAAGAGATAGTCCTTGAAAAAATCATAAAAGTGCACAGCAGCCAAACATTCAAAATAATATGAATGTCTATTAATTGGAGATTGAGTAAGAAGTCATAGTATGTCCATATGGTAGACTATTCTTCAGCAATATGAAGGAGTGAATTATTGATAGATACAAAAGCATGGATAAACTTCAAAAACTGAAAATTTAATGAAAGAATTAAACATGAACCCCTCCTTCTTGGTGCACCTTTCTTTAGGATTCAAACTTCTCTCATGCCTGTACCCTTCTTGCCATCTTCTGCCTCGCCTTGGCAAGTTGCATCTTCCCAAAGCCAATTCTGCCATCTCTATCACACCCTTGTTCCTTTAGTATCCAGGGGCTGGCTCAGACTCCCACCAAAACATCTCTCCTAAGGTTTGTGTGGACAACTTCATAATGAAATGTAGAGGTCATATTTTCTGTCCTTAAGTTTTTGACATTTTGCTATTGAAGAAAGCTTGAAGTTCTTTGTTTTGTTCTGCTCTATATTCAACATCCACATGTCTAATAATCTCTTCTGTGTGTGGAAGTCCAACAGACACATAAAGTTTAATAGATTCAAATTTGAAGTAGAATCTTCTGCAAACCATACGTTTATTTTATTCTCTCCACCTGTGATCTTTCTGTAAAGAAATGAAATGTCTTCTTCTAAACTGGAAAACAGTATGCACCCTTAACAATGTCCTTTCTTAGTTATGGGTCCTATGTTAGCCAGATATCTATTGCTGTGGCAAATTACCTGAAGAATCAACTAAAAACAGGGAAGAATTGATTTGGCTTATGATTTGACCCCATTGCTCTTGGCTTCTAAGAGGCAGAATATCATGGTGGGGAGTATGTAGTAATGCAAATCTGATCACTTCATAGTTGAAAGGAAGGTGAGGGAGAGGGGGGAGATAGATATGGGGAGGGAGGTCAGGTTAAAACTATAGTCTTCAAGGATAGACTTCCAAGGAACTACTGCCTTCTGGCCCCATATCTTACAGTTTCCAGTTCTCCCAAAATTCTATTCTGTTATGAATTCATCAATAGATTAATCCATTGGTGAGACTACAGCCCTCATAATCCAACCACTTCCTGAAAACCCTTCTTCTGAACATTGTTGTACTAGCGAGCTTTGGGATGTTTTGCAGGATATTGCAGATCCAAATCACACACGTCCTATCTCCTAAAGAGCTCCTTCAGGTGCTGCTTCTGTGCTATACAAGCTGTCACTATAATTTCTTAATTAAACTGCAGCAGTCACCTCCTAGTAACTCTTCTGTTTTCCACTCATACATAGCCACAACCCAGTGCATTGTCTGAATGATGCTTCTAAAGACATTTTTTGGGGGGTAATCCCCTGTATAAAAACATTCATGGTACTCTGTTTTTTTATGTTAAAATTAAAACTCTTCTTTGCATGTGGCATTCTCTTCACCAGGAACACCCTTTGTCCTGGCTGTTGATTCCCTCTTATTTATTCTCTAGGTCTCACTTTAGACATTAATTTCCTGGAACATTATTCCTGGTTCTTCCTTTGTTTCAGGAAGTATTATTTCTTGTCATATAATTACTGTAATTGTTTCTCTCTTGCATGGCCCCAGGGCTGGAAGAAAGAGTCTGATAAACACTTCCTAAAAATTTAGAATGAAAGCAATTTCTTTCCACCAATGGTGATCAAACTTGAGTTGCTATGGAATCACCTGGAATACTTACTAAACCATAGCCTTCTGGCTCTACCCCTAGAGTTTCTGTTCAACAGTTTGGGGTTATGCTGATGGTAAGGCTGGAATTAGATATTGGCAGGAATCTGAGAGTGAAACCCTGAAACCTCTGGAGGGGAGACTTCTCATCAGGAGAGGTCCACAGATTCAGGTGTAAGTAACACACCCCCAAGGATGGGGAATGGGGACTTTTTTTGCACATGAAAATACATAATATCCCTTTGTGGACACATTTATATTGTAACTTGCCTTCTAATATTGTTGGGGATTATTTTTCTCAGAGAAAGTACTGAGAATTCGTTAGGGACATTTCTTAATGAGTTAGGTAACAAGTGACTTATTAGACTCATCACCACTTGCTTTTTTATGAAAACATTTTACTAGTTTACTATAAAATATATATTCACATTTGAAATTTTATAAGAACAGGAAAACATGATTTGATGCCCCTTAAGGTAGAGACAGAATAAACAAGGACTAGTCCCCAAGACTATTCTCCTCCAGAAACAGTTTAAAAGAACTTGAATCTTAGAGTATTTTGAATTAAATTAATGTTCATATTGGATGCTAGTTTTCATAAAGTTTCCTTTAGACTAAATAAAGTGAAGGGGAAATGCCATTAGTGACTCATCAGTATATTCTACACATTATAAGTTGACTGAATGACATCAACATAGAGACCCTGAGAGAAGCAGGCAACTGTAATGGACCCCATGCTCCATGATTCAGTGTTGAGCTCAACAGATAGATATACCCTCAACCCCTTGCCACATCTCATGTTCACGATCTACAAAATATCTTTTAAAAAATGAGCCCATTACCCCTAAAGTGAGTCTCAGTCCAGTACCTGCACCCCTTCTCCCTTTGAGTGTATATCTGGCTCTTTTATTTACATTTCTAAATAATCTCTTTGTTTTCCTGAATAAATCTTTGTGTTTCTTCTGATATGCCCTAAAATTCCTTTCTGTTGTGTAAGCCAAGAACCTGCCAGGGCCAATTTTTGATTGCCATTTCTCTTCTGGGTGAACTTCTTAGATTCTATTCAGTGATATATGAAGGAAGTCCATTATGACTTTCCTTTTCATTTTTGAATGACTTAATTTATTTGTGCCTTTTTTCAAACATTTATTTCCCTTTTTATTTTTTTAGAGTTCCCTGTTCATCTTCTTTGATTATTTCTATGGGAGTTGTTCATCTATTTTTTTTTTTTATTTAAGGAAAGCTACTTATATAAATATTAATATTTTTCCAGGTTTTTTCCTAGAGTTTCATAAAGATGATTTTGTTTTTTAGCCCGTTAAGTCCTAAGTATTCAATTCTGTGAACATAATAGTCACATATTCTCTCAAAGTTACCACAAGTGGTATGTTTGTTGAATAATTTATGTTTTTATAGTTGTTCCACATCTGGAATGATGGAACAGAATGTATCAATTGACAAATATGTGGCTCTATTAATATTTTAGAAAGCTGCATGATTTTTCTTAAAAATAAATTTGTACATCTATCATTTAGAGAAAATTTTCTTTTTATCTCATGAGCCATAAGAGGAATTAAGACAGAGAGAAAAAGGGACACAGGAGATTGATGTTTATCATGCTTATAAAAAATTTCTAAAAGTCATAAAGGGATTGTTTAGTGACTATCAAATTTTAACTTACCTAGGAATCACTTGGAGATGTTAGTGCAGACTGGATTCGGTAGGTCCACATCAAAGCTGAGAATGTGCATTCAGTTCTACTTCCAAGTGAGTTGGATGGTTCATGGACTATAACAGGAATACCTGGGCTCTACATTGTAATGTGGGAAAATATTAGGCTTCAGTGATTATTCTAATACCATGTTATCATTTATTTGCAAACCTCTCCTAAATTTGTTATTCTCAACTTCTTATTCTGGAAAGTAGCAGACAACCACAGCTCATTTTTAAATAAAAAATGCCTCAGTGTTCATGGAGTAACAACCCTCTATCTCATGGTCCCTCAATCTAACTATTGTGAATAGAGCAGCTATAAACATTGGTTTGGCTGTGCCACTGTAGTATGTTGATCTTAAATCTTTTGGGCATAAACTGAGGAGTGGGATAGCTGGGTCAAAACGTGGGCCCATTTCAAGTTTTCTGAAGAATCTCCATACTACTTTCCAGAGCAAATGCACCAATTTGCATCTCCACCAGCAATGTATGAGTTTGCCTTTTCCCCCACATCCACGCCAACACATACTGCTTGTGTTCTTGACAAATAGCCATTCTAATTGGAGTGAGATAAAATCTTTGCATTTCTCTAATTACTGGAGATGATATGCACTGTTGCATATATTTGTTAATCACCTGTATGTTTTCTTCTGTGAAGTGTCTGTCCAGTTACTTAGACCAATTATTTATTGAGTTTTTTGTATTTTTGTTGTAAATTTTTTTAAGTTCTTTATAAATTTTGGAGATTAGTGTTCTATCTGAATTCGCTGTGGAAAAGATTTTCTCCCATTCCATAGTATCTCTTTTCATATTCTTGTTTCCTGTGCTGAGAAAGAGTTTTTTAGTTTGAATCCATCCCATTTAATGTTTCTTGCATTAATTTCTTTCTCTCTGTGAGTATTGTTAGGAAGTCTGTTCCTAAACCAATATAATGGAGATTTGGG
The DNA here is from genome assembly GCA_020740815.1 of Sciurus niger. Taxonomy (NCBI): domain Eukaryota; kingdom Metazoa; phylum Chordata; class Mammalia; order Rodentia; family Sciuridae; genus Sciurus; species Sciurus niger. The sequence continues at coordinate 194,932 of JAHUXG010011131.1, read as the reverse complement.
TCTACTTTTTCCTCTATTTGGTGCAGAGTCCTTAGAGCTGGTTCCTGTTGGGTCAGGAGTCCTGCAGGCCAGAATATTTACCTTTTTAAAAAACAGAACAGAATATATAAAATGAGTAAAATCACAATAAGTAAAAATTTTTTAAAGCTAGAGTTTGCCTTACATATCACCTTAACCAATAAAATACAGTCTGAATAAGTGCCAGAAAGACCCAATAATACTTTTTCATATATATATATATAAAATGTTCATTTTGAAGCAATATTCAGCAGGATAAAATTAAGATGAAAGATTAATTTTTGGGTAAAAATATTCCAGCCCTGGCTAGATCCTCTTCCCAGTATTATAAAGGGATTTTCTAATATTTTCTTTCTTTTTATTTTTTGGATAATATCTGTAGTATAAGCACTCCTCAGGATAGTATTCTGATGGGTCTTGTAAAAGGCAACATATCCAGGTGGGAGAAATATCTTAGAGCAGAACACTGGAGATCTGGATTCTCATTCTGGTTTCAACATAGTTGGTTTGCATATTTCAAAATTTTCTGGCTTTTTTTTTCCATTGTTTTTTTTTTTTAATTCTAAACAAATGGGTCACATGTTGTTTCTCTATTTGTTCATGGAGTCAAGGCATACCATTTGTGTAATCATCAATTTACATAGGGCAATGATGTTTGATTCATTATATTTTACCTTCCCCCACACACCTCCCACCCATCTTTCCCTCTATGCAGTCCTTCTTTACTCCATTCTTGCCACCCTCCTTATCCCTAACGCTAAACCTAACCCCAACCCTAACGCTAACCCCTCCCACCTCCCATTATATGTCCTTATCCACTTATTAGCGAGATCATTCGTTCTTTGGTTTTTTGAGATTGGCTTATCTCACTTAGCATGATATTCTCAAATTTCATCCATTTTCCTGCAAATACCATAATTTTATCATTCTTTATGGCTGAGTAATATTCCATTGTATATATATACCACAGTTTCTTTATCCATTCATCAATTGAAGGACATCTAGGTTGGTTCCACAATCTGGATATTGTGAACTGAGCAGCTATGAACATTGATGTGGCTGTATCTCTGTTATATGCTGATTTTAGGTCCTTTGGGTATAGGCCAAGGAGTGGGATAGCTGGTTCAAATGGTAGTTCCATTCCAAGATTTCTAAGAAGTCTCCACACTGCTTTCCAGAGTGGCTGCACTAATTTGCAGCCCCACCAGCAATGTATGAATGTACCTTTCTCCCCACATCCTTGCCAACACCTGTTGTTGCATGTATTCTTGAAAATTGCCATTCTAATTGGGGAGAGATGGAATCTTAGGGTGGTTTTGATTTGCATTTCTGTTATTACTAGAGATGTTGAACATTTTTCCATATGTTTGTTGATTGCTTGTAGATCTTCTTCTGTGAAGTGTCTATTCATTTCCTTAGCCCATTTGTCGATTGGATTATTTACATTCTTGGTGTAGAGTTTTTTGAGTTCTTTATAGATTCTGGAGATTAGTGCTCTATCTGAAGTATGATTGGCAAAGATTTTCTCCCACTCTGTAGGCTCTTTCTTCGCATTGCTGATAGTTTCCTTTGCTGAGAGAAAGCTTTTTAGTTTGAATCTATCCCAGTTATTGATTCTTGCTTTTATTTCTTGTGCTATGGGAGTCCTGTTGAGGATGTCTGGTCCTAAGCCCACATGTTGAAGCTCTGGACCTACTTTTTCTTCCTATAAGATGCAAGGTCTCTGGTCTGATTCCAAGGTCCTTAATCCATTTTGAGTTTAGTTTCGTGCATGGTGATAGATAAGGGTTTATTTTCATTCTGTTGCATATGGATTTCCAATTGTCCCAGCCCCATGTGTTGAAGAGGCTATCTTTTCTCCATTGCATATTTTTGGCCCCTTTGTCTAGTATGAGAAAATTGTATTTATTTAGGTTTGTGTCCGTGTCCTCTACTCTGCACCATTGATCCACCTTTCTATTTTGGTACCAATACTATGCCGTTTTTGTTACTATTGCTTTGTAGTGGAGCTGAAGATCTGGTATTGTGATACCCCCTTCTTCACTCTTTCTGCCAAGGATTGCTTTAGCTATTCTGGGTTTTTTATTCTTCCAGATGAATTTTAGAATTGATTGCTCTATATCTGCAAGGTATATCATTGGGATTTTAATTGGAATTGCATTGAATCTGTATAGCACTTTAGGTAGTATGGCCATTTTGACAATATTAATTCTTCCTATCCAAGAACATGGGAGATCTTTCCATCTTCTAAGGTTTTCTTTAATTTCTTTCTTTAGGGTTCTGTAGTTCTCATTGTAGAAGTCTTTCACCTCTTTTGTGAGATTGATTCCCAAGTATTTTATTTTTTTTCAAGGCTATTGTGAATGGGGTAGTTTTCCTAACTTCTCTTTCTGAAGATTGATCACTTATGTATAAAAATGCCTTATGTGAATTGATCTTATATCCCACTACTTTACTGAATTCACTTATGAGACCTAAAAGTTATCTGGTGGAATTTCCTGGTTCCTCTAAGTATATAATCATATCATAAGCAAATAGGGATAGTTTGAGTTCTTCTTTTTCTATTCATATCCCTTAATTTCTTTGGTCTCTGTAATTACTCTGGCTAGAGTTTCAAGGACGATATTGAAAAGAAGTGGTGAAAGAGGGCATCCCTGCCTTGTTCCAGTTTTTAGGGGGAATGCTTTCAGTTTTTCACCATTTAGAATGATATTAACAATGGGCTTAGCGTAGATGGCCTTTAAAATGTTAAGGAATGTTCCCACTACCCCAATTTTTTCTAGTGTTTTGAGCATGAAGGGGTGCTGTATTTTAACAAATGCTTTTTCTTCATCTATTGAAATAATCATGTGATTCTTGACTTTAAGTCTGTTGAAAGGGTGAATAACATTTATTGATTTCCTGAAGTTGAACCAACCTTGCATCCCTGGGATGAAACCCACTTGATCATGGTGCACTATCTTTTCAATATGTTTTTGTATGCGATTTGTTAAAATTTTGTTTAGAATTTTTGTGTCGATGTTCATTAAGGATATTGGTCTGAAATTTTCTTTCCTCCATGTGTCTCTGTCTGGTTTAGGTATCAGGGTAATATTGGCTTCATAGAATGAGTTTGGGAGGGTTCCCTCCTCTTCTATTTTATGGAATACTTTGAGGAGTATTGGAATGAGCTTTTCTTTAAAGGTTTTGTAGTATTCGACTGAGAACCCATCTGGTCCTGGACTTTTCTTTGTTGGTAGCCTTTTGATGACTTCTTCTATTTCATTACTTGTAATTGGTGTATTTAAATTGTGTATGTCCTCGTCGTTCAGTTTAGGCAATTCATATGTCTCTAGAAACCTGTTGATGTCTTCAAAATTTTCTATTTTGTTGCAGTATAGATTTTCAAAATAGCTTCTAATTATGTTTTGTAGTTAAGTCGTGTCTGTTGTGATATATCCTTGTTCTTTCTGAATTTTAGTGATTTGGGTTTTCTCTCATCTTCTCTTTGTTAGTGTGGCTAAAGGTTTATCAATTTTGTTTATTTTTCGAAGAACCAACTATTTATTTTGTCAATTTTTTATTGTTTCTTTTGCTTCTATTTCGTTGATTTCAGCTCTGAGTTTAACTATTTCCTGTCTTCTACTACTTTTGGTGTTGTTCTGTTCTTGTTTTTCTAGGGCTTTGAGCTGTAGTGTTAGGTCGTTTATTTGTTGAGTTTTACTTTTTTTATTAAATGCGCTCATGAAATAAATTTTCCTCTAAGTACTGCTTTCATAGTGTCCCAGAGATTTTGATATGATGTTTCTTTGTTCTCGTTTACTTCTAAGAATTTTTTAATTTCCTTCCTAATATCTTCTGTTATCCATTCATCATATAATAGCATATTGTTTAATCTCCAGGTGTTGGAGTAGTTTCTGTTTTTTACTCTTTCATTTATTTCCAACTTCAATCCATTATGATCTGATAGAATACAAGGTAGTGTCTCTATCTTCTTGTATTTGCTGACATTAGCTTTGTGGCATAATATATGGTCTATTTTAGAGAAGGATCCATGTGCTGCTGAGAAGAAAGTGTATTCGTTCTTGGTTGGATGGTATATTCTATAAATGTCCATTAAGTCTAAATTATTGATTGTGTTATAGAAGTCTATGGTTTCTTTGTTCAATTTTTGTTTGGAAGATCTGTCCAGTGGTGAAAAAGGTGTGTTAAAATCACCTAGTATTGTGTTATGGTCTATTTGGTTTCTGAAATTGAGAAGGATTTGTTTGACATACATGGATGAGCCACTGTTTGGGGCATAGATGTTTATGATTGTCACGTCTTTCTGATTTATGGTTCCCTTAAGCAGTATGAAATGTCCTTCTTTATCCCTTCTAATTTTGGCTTGAAGTCCACATTATCTGAAATGAGGATGGATACTCCAGCTTTTTTGCTGAGTCCATGTGCATGGTATGTTTTTCCCCATCCTTTCAACTTTAGTCTATTGTTATCTCTTTTTATGAGGTGAGTCACTTGCAGGCAACACATTGTTGGATCTTTCTTTTTAATCCAATCTGCCAGTCTATGTCTTTTGATTGATGAGTTCAGACCATTAACATTAAGGTTTATTATTGAGATATGATTTGTATTCCCAGTCATTTGGTTCATTTTTTAAATTTTATTTATTTAATTATTTATGTTTTTGACACATCTTATTTCCTCCTTTATTTGAGAGTTCCTTTAGGATAATTGCTCCCTTTGCTGATTTGCTTCTTTATTTTTTTCTGTTCCTCATGGAATATTTTGCTGAGAATGTTCTGTAATGCTGGCTTTCTTTTTGTAAATTCTTTTAGCTTTTGTTTATCATGGAATGATTTTACTTCATCGTCAAATTTGAAGGTAAGTTTTGCTGGGTATAAGATTATTGGTTGGCATCCAATTACTTTCAGAGCTTGAAAAATGTTGTTCCAGGTCCTTCTAGCATTTAGGGTCTGGATTGAAAAATCTGTTGATATACGCATTGGTTTCCCCCTGAGTGTAATTTGGTTCTTTTCTCTCACAGCCTTTAAAATTCTGTCTTTTTTTGTATGTTATGTATTTTCATTATAATGTGCCTTGGTGTGGGTCTGTTGTAATTTTGTGTATTTGGAGTCCTATAAGCCTCTTGGACTTGATTTTCCATTTCATTCTTCAGATTTGGGAAAATTTCTGATATTATTTCATTGAATAGATTGTTCATTCCTTTGGATGGTTTCTCTAAGCCTTCCTTGATCCCAATAATTCTCAAATTTGGCCTTTTCATGATATCCCATAGTTCTTGCAGATTCTGTTCATGATTTCTTACCATCTTCTCTGTTTGTTCAACTTTGTTTTCAATGTTAAATATTTTGTCTTCAATATCTGAGGTTCTGTCTTCCAGGTGTTCTATCCTATTGGTTAGGCTTTCTATGGAGTTCTTAATTTGGTTTATTGTTTCCTTCATTTCAAGGATTTCTATTTGTTTTTTTTTCAATATCTCTATCTCTATTGAAATGATCTTTTGTTTCATGTATTTGCTCTTTTAACTATCGATTGGTGCTATCATTCAATGCCTGCATTTGTTCTTTCATCTAATCATTTGCTTGCCTGATCATTTTAATTATGTACATTCTGAACTCCCTTTCTGTCATTTCTTCTGCCATGTTGTCATTGGATTTTATTGATGTAACATCTAGATTTGTTTGGGGCATTTTCTTTCCTTGTTTTCTCATATTGTTCAGGAATCAGTGGGTCATTAAGGTATTGCAGATTTCCTCTATTGACTTATAATATCCCTGAAGATTGCTAGTATATCCCCTCTTATCCTTCAGTAGCCTGCAGTCCTGGAGGAAGTTGATAATGCAGTGCTCCACAAGGAAGCTGCCTCTCTAGGGTTGGTGACCCTCAGGTGGGGTATATTCCTTGATAGTAGGCAAAGGTGCTTCCACTTGTTGAGCAATGGTCATCCAAAGGGGAACTAGGCTGCGGGCTAAGGCAAGGCCTGTTTGAGCCTGTGTCTGTGGTTTTACAGTCCTTGTGGGAAAACCTCACCGGGGGGGGAAGACTCAACCGGTGGGGAGGTCTTGCTGGTCAGTTCCCCTCCTAGAGGTTCTTCTCAATCTACAACTACCGCCTGGGCTGGGCTGTCTTCCTCTGCAACATTCCCAGGGGCCTGGACCTACCTCCTGGGCCTGGGAGCCTCACCCTTCCCAGACGAGTCTCCTTAGGCTGCATCTCCTCAGAGAATCTGCCCGCTGTCCTGCAAACTTCACTCCGCCTCTAGGCATGTCTCTGTGTGAATCTTCCACCAAGAAGCCGGTCCTGGGACCCTGCTCTGCACCTAATCGCCTGTCTATGCGGCCCCTCCTCTGAGACGCCACCTGGAGCCCCGTACAATAGCTCCAAGACCCAGAGGACCTGCCACACACGTCTTCCTCCCGACAGCTGCCTGGTTTCTGACACAGTCACTAGGAGTCCAAGCAACTCACTTTGTGTCTCCTCCTCCCGCTGTAGCCCTAGGCAGTCACTCCGAGTCCAAGTGAGCCACCCTATTACTCCTCCTCCTCGGACTAGCCCCCTGGGTGTTCAGGAGCGGTTACTCGGAGAGCAAGTGACCCACTGCGCTCCTCCTCCAGGCAGGCCAATGGTGTTCAGGAGCGGTCACTTTGAGTCCAAACAACTCACCACTCACCTCCTCCTCTGGCAACCGCCTGTGGCTCTGATGCAGTCACTCCTAGACCAAGCAACCTGCCGCACTTCTCCTCTTCCTCCAGGCAACCCCCTGGTGTTCAGAAGCGGTTGCTCTGAGTCCAAACAGCTCACCACGCAGCTCCTCCTCAGGCAGCCGCCCAGAGCTGCAGTGGTTGCTCCGAGTCCAAGTGCTGTGCTGAGCCGCATCCTCTACAATGATCCCAGTTGTCCGTGATTACCGCTCCAGCTGGGGGGAGGGGCATCTCACCGAGCAACTCTACTTCACAAAGTTCCCTGCATTCCGGGGCTACCGCCCCATCCGGGATGCCTCCCCAACGGGAGAGACTCACCTGGCAGCTTTGAGTTGGTCCCAAGTCTCTCACTATCTCCTCTTTTGAATCCTGGAGCAACATGAAATGCAGCCACCCTCTAGTCCGCCATCTTGAAACCTCCTAGAGTTTTTTGAGTACTTTATATATTCTGGAAATTAGTGCTCTCTCTGAAGTATGAGTGGCAAAGATATTCTCCCACTATGTAGGCTCTCTCTTCACATTACTGAGATTTTCCTTTGCTGAGAGAAAGCTTTTTAGTTTGAATCTATTCCAGTTGTTGATTCCTGCTTCTCTTTCTTGTACTCTGGGAATCTTGTTAAGGAAGTCTGATCCTAAGCCAACAAGTTGAAGGTTTGGACCTACGTTTTCTTCTATAAGATGAAGGGTCTCTGGTCTGATTCCGAGGTCCTTGATTTATTTTGATTTGAGTTTTGTGTAGGGTGAGAGATAGGGGTTTAATTTCATTCTGTTGCATATGGATTTCCAGTTTTCCCAGCACCATTTGTTGAAGAAGTTATCTTTTCTCCATTGCATATTTTTGGCCCCTCTGTCTAGTATGAGAAAATTGTATTTATTTGGATTTGTGTCCATGTCCTGTATTCTGTACCATTGATCTACCTGTCTATTTTGGTACCAATACCATGCCATTTTTGTTACTATTGCTTTGTAGTAGAGTTGAAGATCTGGTATTGCAATACCCCCTGCTTCGCTCTTTCTACTGAGGATTGCTTTAGCTATTCTGGCTTTCTTATCCCTCCAGATGAATTTCATAATTGCTTGCTCTATATCTGCAAGGTACATTATTGGGATTTTAATTGGAATTGCATTGAATCTGTATAGCACTTTAGGTAGTATGGTCATTTTGACAATATTAATTCTGCCTATCCAAGAACATGGGAGATCTTTCCATCTTCTAAGGTTTTCTTTAATTTCTTTCTTTAGTGTTCTGTAGTTCTCATTGTAGAGGTCTTTCCCCTCTTTTGTGAGATTGATTCCCAAGTATTTTATTTTTTTCAAGGCTATTGTGGATGGGATAGTTTTCCTAACTTCTCTTTCTGAAGATTCATCACTTATGTATAAAAATGCATTGGATATATGAGCATTGATCTTGTAACCTGCTACTTTACTGAATTCACTTATGAATTCTAAAAGTTATCTGGTGGAATTTCCAGGTTCCTCTAAATATATAATAATGTCATCAAGAACAGGGATAGTTTGAGTTCTTCCTTTCCAATTCGTGTCCCTTTAATTTCTTTGATTTGTCTAATTGCTGTGGTTAGAGTCTCAAGGACGATGCTGAATAGAAGTGGTGAAAGAGGGCATTCCTGCCTTGTTCCATTTATTAGGGGGAATGCTTTCAGTTTTTCACCATTTAGAATGATATTGGCCATGGTCTTAGCGTAGATGGCCTTTATAATGTTAAGGAATGTTCCCACTACCCCAATTTTCTCTAGTGTTTTGAGGATGAAGGATGCTGTATTTTATCGAATGCTTTTTCTGCATCTATTGAAATAATCATGTGATTCTTAACTTTAAGTCTATTGATATGGTGAATGACATTTATTGATTTCTGGATGTTGAACCAACCTTGCATCCCTGGGATAAAACCCACTTGATCGTGGTGCACTATCTTTTTAATATATATTTGCATGCGATTTGCTAAAATTTTGTTGAGAATTTTTGCATCGATGTTCATTAAGGATATTGGTCTGAAATTTTCTTTCCTCGATGTGTCTCTGTCTGATTTAGGTATCAGGGTGATATTGGCTTCATAGAATGAGTTTGGGAGGGTTCCCTCCTCTTCTATTTTATGGAATACTTTGAGGAGTATTGGAATGAGCTCTTCTTTAAAGGTTTTGTAGAACTCGGCTGAGAACCCATCTGGTCCTGGACTTTTCTTTGTTGGTAGGCTTTTGATGACCTCTTCTATTTCATTGCTTGAAATTGGTTTATTTAAGTTGTGTATGTCCTCCTCGTTCAGTTTAGGTAATTCATATGTCTCTAGAAATTTGTTGATGTCTTCGAGGTTTTCTGTTTTGTTGGAGTATAGATTTTCAAAATAGCTTCTAATTATGTTTTGTATTTCACTCGTGTCTGTTGTGATGTTTCCTTGTTCATTCCGAATTTTAGTAATTTGAGTTTTCTCCCTCTTTCTCTTTGTTAGTGTGGCTAAGGGTTTATCAATTTTGTTTATTTTTTCAAAGAACCAACTATTTATTTTATTAATTTTTCCAATTGTTTCTTTTGTTTCCATTTCATTGATTTCGGCTCTGATTTTATCTATTTTCTGTCTTCTACTTCTTTTGGTGTTGGTCTGCTCTTCTTTTTCTAAGTCTGTTTAGTCGTTTATTTGTTGATTTCTACTTCTTTTGTTGAATGCGCCCCATGAAATAAATCTTCTTCTAAGTACTGCATTCATAGTGTCCCAGAGATTTTGATATGTTGTGTCTTTGTTCTCGTTTACTTCTGAGAATATTTTTATTTCCCTCCTGATGTCTTCTGTTTTCCATTCATCATATAATAGCATATTGTTTAATCTCCAGGTATTGGAGAAGTTTCTGTTTTTTCTTCTGTCATTTATTTCTAATTTCAATCCATTATGATCTGATAGAGTACAAGGTAGTATCTCTATCTTCTTGTATTTTCTAACAGTAGCTTTGTGGCATAAAATATGGTCTATTTTAGAGAAGGATCCATGTGCTGCTTGGAAGAAAGTGTATTCGTTCTTTGTTGGATGGTATATTCTATATATGTCGGTTAAGTCTAAATTGTTGATTGTGTTATTGAGATGTATGGTTTCTTTATTCAATTTTTGTTTGTAAGATCTATCCAGTGGTGAGAGAGGTGTGTTAAAATCACCTAGTATTATTGTGTTGTGGTCTATTTGATTTCTAGAATTAAGAAGGATTTGTTTGACATACATGGATGAGCCAATGTTCGGGACATAGATATTTATGATTGTTATGTCTTTCTGATTTATGCTTCCCTTGAGCAGCATATAATGTCCTTCTTTATCCCTTCTGACTAGTTTTGGCTTGAAGTCCACATTATCTGAAACGAGGATGGATACTCCAGCTTTTTTGTTGTGTCCGTGTGCATGGTATGTTTTTTCCCATCCTTTCACTTTTAGTCTATGGGTATCTCTTTCTATGAAATGAGTCTCTTGCAGGTAGCATATTGTTGGATTTTTCTTTTTAATCCAATCTGCCAGTCTATCTGGATTTGTTTTTTTGAATGAAGAATGGAGACAATAATAGAGCTTTACTTCTCCAGGATGATAATGGAATAAAATTTTCCAAGAGGTGTCTCCAGACATTCTCTCTAGTGGCAGTGATGTCATTGATCTTTTATAACTTATCATATATTGATGTGGTTTTCCAATTTCCAAGCCAGTTGCCACAAAACTTTCTCCTAACTGCCAGTAATTTGCACAATTTTTTTCAATTTTAAAGAACAGAACTAATTCCTCCAAGTCCCAATCTGCTCCCCTTGTAGATCTTTCCACACACCATCTCTGAGAAAAACAGAGATGGTTCATGGTAAAGAGAACAGGATTTGAGACCCTGACTTTGTGAAAGATACTTTGGCTCTATAAATCTCAGTGTTCCCATCTGTATCAATGACTTTCATCTGTCATCATGGGTAAGGTGGTGCTACTGTGAAAGACTGGGCACAGTGAGTGCTCAATTCTTAGTAGATAATGCTTATTTTCCCCTCTAGGTTTTCATATAATCTGTCTACATTGAAGAAACCCATGTGGCTGGCAACAGAAAAAAAAATTGCTCTCCCCATGTCCAATCACATTCATATATCTTCAGGACACAAGGGTCTTGTAAAGGGCACTACTGGGCTCTCTCTGTTAGCCAGTGCCCCTTAGGGGCCCTCAATATGTTCTCAAAGTACAGGGTTCCTTTGTGCTGCATTTAAACCTTGTCTCATTTTTATCAAAGTGAGAGAAGGGGACAAAGGTGAGACTAGAATCAGATGTAGTTCCTAGTCCATCTGCTCCACTCAGCTGCTGTCATAGGCCTCAGTTTCCCCACGTTCCCTTTTTGGCTTAGACATGTGCAGGGTGTTGTGTAAAGGTTAATTTGGGTCCAGCTATAAGTGTTAAGGGGAGAACTGTTAAAGAGTCAAGCATGCAGGATGGTGAAGAGCAAGAAGTGGCTTCTGTGGGAAAGCCAGTCCAGTTTATTATCGATTCCACGGTCATATCAAGTTACACTAGATTACATAGTACAGTTATCTTTGTTCATGTCCAGATCACACAATTTTCTTGCTTCTCAGAGTCCACTAGGACCAACGGTTATTATAATAAGATAGTGTCTCCAGGCCTCAAGGACCAAGGACTTGCAGAGTATTTCTAAGTCTTTCAAACAGAGCACCTATTGTGTCCTGAGGTGTTTGCTCTACTGAAAGCCTTTTGCTCCTCTGTACTTTGACTGATCTGAAATACCTACAGCACCCCTTTTTTGTTTGTATGGCCTTTAGAATAGACATGACTAGTCTTCTGTTCAAGGAAGGTGGAGAAAGAAAGCAAGGAAAACATTTGCAAAAATAAGCAGAGTATAATAAGGCAAATATCAATAAACTTTCTCCAATGAAAAGCTCTTTGATCTATGTAAAATTTGGTAGCCATGAGGTTAACCAATCTATTAAATCCCATCTTCCATCTTCTTGTTGCACCTTCTTTGCAATGTTCTTAAGATGATCCAATTCCCTTTAAATGGGATTACTATTGTTATTTAAATGGAAGCAACACATATTATTAAATTCTGGCGTCCCTTATGATGTAACATCAGAAAATAATCAATAGCTGCCATATTATCAAGAATAGATTGATGATACAAATTTCAAAAGAATTAACAATTTTTGCTAAATAATGGATCACCACCAACAAGGATACAATAACACAGAAATAAGGCAAAAATAATCAGGTTATTTGTGGAATTCTGGGTAAGTTTGGCAAACAGAACTGTAACTAAATTTCCCAGGGTACATTCTAAATCCATCTGTGCTAGCAAATATTGAGTAGATGTTAAAATGTTTATATCCCCCCAAATTACTAGACTGAGGGTTTCTTGGGCCTCTTTTTCTTATTGGAGTTCCTTCTTTGAATTAGGTTCCTCCTCATCCAGGGTCAAATAGAATTTGGGAATCAGTATGGGAAGTCCTTGATGCCAACTCATGATGATGGATGGATCTCACAAATCTGGCCAGAATTCAGACAGAACCTATAGGAGTAAAAACAGCAGCATATCCCCTTCCCCACATAATTAAAGGTGCAGGGTCCTGCCATATTGGTTATGGTGGAACTTGATATTTTACCTAAATCTTTGGTAGGGATTTCTCAGAGGAAATGTACCTGTCCAAGACAGAGGACCAATTATGTGTATTATCTTCATACTGTACATTAAGAACATACCTTGTGAACAAGGCAATATTGAGAGCATTATTAATATGAGCAAGGTTGTGTTCCTTTTTTTGTTTTCTTTTAAAAGGCACATTTTAATTGTGTGATGTGCACACTCTACTAAAGCCTGCCCAGTAGTATTGTGAGGAATTCCATGGGTTAAAATTATATTCCATTGATTACAAAACTTAGCAAAGTAACTAGAAGTATAAGTAGGGGCATTCTCAGTTTTTAAATGATGAAGTTTGCCCATGGTGGCAGTGCAAAGGAGCACAAGAGAGATACAGGCTGAGACTTCTGAACAATGTGCACTGGCCCATCTAAAACCTGGGGATGTATCTGTGGTAACATGTAAAAAAAATAGTGATGGAAATGATGAAAATGATTTATATTTATCTGCCAAAGGGCACTATAATATAAACCTCGAGGGTTTACCATTTCCCAAGTGGTGAAACAAAAGGGTTTAAAATGAGAGCAATTTTTAACAATGATATGGGCCTGTTGAGAGGAAATAGAAAAGGATTTCATTAAAAAAATATTTTGATGAAAAAGTGTGTGATACCATGGCATCTGAAAAGAAAGGATAAAGTGATTTTATAGCAGCATCAGTATGAGCATTTTCTTCAGTGAGTTGTCCAGAAATCTTACTGTGGCCACATATATGAGGAAGAAATACTGGAGTTGTATAATCCTGTAAAAGGCATTGAAGAGTAATAAGCAGGGATAACAAATTAGAGTCCAAATGAGGTGAACAAATTGCAGAGAAAATATGAGGTATAAGTATGTTTATATACTGAGAATCTGTAATGATGTTTAATGTTGTGGGAAACAAAAGAAGAGCCAAAATAATTGAGGTTAATTTTGCTCACTGAGGAGAAACTTGAGGCAATGTGTAATAATCAGTCCATTTTTTATCGGTGAATATACATAATAATCTTTTTGTTTTCCTCCATCAGTATAGACAGTAATCCCACTGTAAAATAGAATGGAGGAGATTATAGAAGGAGCATGAGAAATTGACACAAGGAAAGGCATTCATCCTGAGGTGCATGGAAAGCAATAGGAGCTAAAAATTTAGTTAAGGCAGCTTGAGAATATGAAGAAAATTTTAAATACTGTAAATGTTAAGTCTTTCTATAAGTAAGATAAAGAACATGAATATATCTGTTCCCGTAAGACATAAAATATGATGATAACATTCTGAGATCATTTGAACACATATCGGCATAAGGGAGAACTTTTTTTTCCTGAAAATTGAGAAGAATATGACCACTGTACTACATACAAAATTTGATGATAAATGGCAATAACTGAAGTAAAGACATAAGGCTTTCTTGTAAAGATTATTAGAGATAAAAGAATATTGAGTGCTGGGAGTCTATAAGAACTGTAAATGACTTCTTATTAACATGCTGAATAGTGGCAGTGAGTGAATAAGTTAACTGAAAAAAACTGGTGGGATTATGATGTTTTCTCAACAGCTAAAAAAAGAGGTGACAACATATCAGTAGTTAAAGTAATATGTGGTGGAGCCCAATTAAAATGTCTTAAGAGTTATTGTAAATGGACTAAGAAGATTTTGGGAGAAAGAGTTAATTTTGGAACATGAAGAATGTGATAAAATTGGAATATTTTATGTCTTAATTAGTTAATAGGGAGTTATCATTGAATTTTTTCTGGGGCCACATAGCGGCCTGATAGTAATAGAATGTGTTGTAATTTAGTTAAAGTGTGTTCTGTAAGTATGGGTCCAGAAATCAAAATATCATCCATGTAATGATAAACAAGAATATGTGGGAATGATTGTCAGAAACCCTGAAGAGCATTATTCACAAAATGTTGATATAATGTGCATTTACTGAACATACCTTGAGGAAGAACTTACCACTGATATTTATCAGCAGGCTTATGATGATTGAAAACAGGAACTGTGAAGGCAAATTTTTCTCAATCATCAGGAAAGAGAGGAGTAGTAAAAATAAAAGTCTGTTAAGTCTATTACATATAAAGAAAAATCTTAAGGAATTAAATTAGGATTAGGCAATCAATCCACATTGAAGTGGACCCATATGTTGTATATATTTATTAATTTCTCTTAAATCTTGTAATAATCTCCATTTCCCTGATTTCTTGTTTATGATAAAAATGGGTGTATTCCATGGTCTGTTAGAAGGTTCAATATGTCCCAGTTTTAACTGATATTGAATGAGAGCCTCTGCAGTTGCCCCCTTCTCCTTAGACAATTACCACTGTTCTACCTAGACAGGAGTGTTGACCTATCACTTTAATGGCAAGGTGGTAATTTCCAAAGAGACCCCTATAAATAAGACAACTCCATAGGCACTTGTAACTTGTTTAAGATATCTTTGCCCCTTATAGGAAAGTGAATAGCCATAATGCACGTTTGAATGTGAGTAATAACTTGTGAGTTGGAAGAGGTGAAGCATTGCAAACATAGAGACCTTTTAGTCCAATAACCCTGTGATTGACTGCTCATTTTAAAAAAAAGGTTAATATTCATCTATTTTCAGTAATAGGTAATCATACTTCTATAATACTGTAACCAAATTCTGTATTTCCTCTTTCATTTAGGGTTTGTTGGGCAGTAATATAAGGAATGACAATTAATTGAACTATGGAGGATCCTTTGGGGAGAATGAAAGGCATATGAGACAAACTTAAATGTATATTACACCAGTGTAATCAGAATCGATCACTTCTGGAATTACAGATTTTCCTTCTTTAGCACTGTGAGTGTGGGTCAAAATTAAGCTAAAGTTACCTTTGGGTAGAGGCCCTTGATTTTGGGTAAGAATTTTATAAACTTCTCCAGGTAGACATATTTGAACATCTTTAGTAATAAGAAAATCTAACCCTGTGCTCCCTCTGGTATCATGAAAAAGTTTGTGGAAGGAGCTTCTGTTTGAACTGTAAACATCTGTGAAGGAGACATCTGGATTTGCAGATGAGAAGGGTTCCTCTTCCTTTGGCCTTGGGTCAGTAGGTGACCCATAATTAACTTTCCTGACATGTCTGTTTTAGATCTGCATTGATTAGTCCAATGAAATCCCTTATGACAGATTGGATATTTCTGATTGGCAGCCTCCCCCCCCTTTTTTTTTTAAATCTTACAGTCCTTTAATAGGTGACAAGGTTTTTACAATTGTAACAGTTTATCAAAGCCATGTCCACTCTTGGGAACTTGGGTGGGTGCAACCAAACTCTCTGGTCTGGTGAGGGGTGAAGGGGGATTGGAAAATAAAGATTAGCAAACACAGACCTTGAAGATTAAGCTGGGATCAGGTGGAGCTCTGCTCTTCTTTCTGATGGAGATGCAGCTCTAAAAACTTATGCCAGCAATCTTTGTATATTATCTCATTATCAGATTAAAGACTGTGCAATTCTTTATATTCAGGAAAGTTTCAGAAATTAGGACATCCTATGTAGTTTTTCTGTAGTTGCAATCCATAGTTGGAAAGTGCAATGATAGGGCTTTTCATAGCTCTCAAGAAAGTCCATTGTTACAAGTTACTATAAGGCAGGCAGGAACCTAGAAAGCAGAGCTGGTGAAATAGTGTGGTCACCTAGCATAAGAATTCCTTCCTTTCCTGGAGCTGTGTACCCGATATGAAGGTCAGAGCTAATAGGACTCTTGAACAGAGCCTGCTTATGCAAGGCATTGCCACAGTAGCTAAGCATCCTGTGCTCTTGCACAGAAACATTCCCAGGCTATTGGCATGCCACAGCTATGAGGTTATCAGAGACAATCTCAGTAACTGCTCTCTCATCCTCTGTCACAGTTCTTCACAGGAGGGGTTGGGCCCCATGGTGCCTTTTGTTGCTAGGAATAAAAAAAAAAATTTGCATTAATTTCTCAGGAACAGTTACACCAACTTTGTGTGTCACTCCCAAGTACAGAGACTGTGGGTGGGTACAGGGCAATTCCTTGTGTACATGTAAGGGCAAACCCACATGCTCCAGGTTCAAGACCCACAGTATTCCCATGCCCTGCCTTACCTGCACAGGTCCCACCTGGCCCACAGCACCTGAGCATCCTGTCCATGCAAGCAAGGCCTCCAAGCCCCACTCTGAGCCCATCCTGAGATACAGCTGTCTGAAGTGTCTGCCCTAGTTCCCTAGGGTCCCAAGCCTGCATGATCAGTGCAAAATTGTAGGGGGGTGGGAGGGACTGAGTCTGGGCTTGAACTGCATCTCTGGACCATCTGCTTTGGCACAAGTGGCACGTGTGAAGGGACCCTGAATGGGGAGTGGTGACTACTGTCCAGGGAGAGATGACAGTGAGTCAGTGCTCTTTATTTTCAGTGTGGTCAGTGGGGGGATGGGCGGGTCAGTGGTAGCCACAAGGAGTAGCCAGGCAACAGGATCTCCTGCAGGGTAGTCACTGTGTCACTGCTTACTCCAGCGCCAGGTGTAGGGTCCTCCGTGGTTTAATATGGCACAGTGTACCCTGAACTAGCAGGCTGGGAAGACTTTGGGGACCTTCCCGCCACAACCTGGCACCAACACCTGGGATGCTGGTGCAAGGTCTTGGGTGGCCAAATTTGGCCTTGCTGGTAGCGGACGTTGGGGGATGCTGGCGCTTGAACTGCTATTGTTCTGGGAACCTTTGGAAAGTTGGTGTGTGCTTGACACTGGCACCATCAGGGGGCTTGGACCTGTTTGTGCGCCAGGGATGGTGGAGGGGGATAGGGGTCACAGGCCAGGGCATCACCCTAGTGTTGTAAGAAGGGAGTAGGCTGGGTGGACTCCCCATCTGGGGTGATCTCTGGGATGCAACATCAAGAACTTGGCGAGCATGAGCTTCTGGGTTCTCACTTTTCCTCAGAGTTACTGGGTCAGGAAGGAGCATCGCTAGGTCTGGAGGCAGTGGGTTGTTTAATACAGTATGCCTTTAATCCTTGAGGCATCCACAAGAGGAAAACTGAGCTAGTGAGTGTGTGCCATGTTTCTGCTGTTTTCTTTAATCAAAGTTTTGAAAAACCTTTAAAGCTATGACCCCACCCTCTGCTCCTTCAAAGAACGTTGGAGACCCATCCCATTACCCTGATTAATGGTGGAATTATTAGTGTCTGAGACTCAGCACCACACACTTATTATCTAAAGATGACTGACATTCGGTGAACTTCAAATGTCAAGTGCCAGTCACAGCAACCCACTCTTTCAGTCCTCTCCACTGGGCCCTGTCCTCCATGTCCCCCAATGCCTTGTTCCCTAATCCAAGTAGGTGTTGTGTAATACCTGCAGCAAAATTTTCAGTGTCTGCACTTTTGCCAGTCCACTGTCTCTCCCTCTGTTGATGTCTATTTAGAAAACAGAGAGGTGAGTTCTAAAATAGGGAAGGAGAATCTGCTGATTTCAAATGACCTTTTGAAAATGGAGATGCAATCTCTTGTGCAAGAGTTTTCCAACTTAAATCTGAATTTCCCACCTAAAATTTACCAAACCTACTAGGTAGCATCTTCTTTCCCAGAAGTTTGCTCTTTAAAAATATAAATACTTCTATTTAATGGGGTCTTGAAAATGTATAAGTGAACTTGTTTTGCTGCCAGCTGCTTTAGAGAACTTAACTGTAGTATATTCATTACCTGTATCCTGAAATACTGCCACACTAAGAAACTGCTAACTCTGGGTTTACTGGAAGTTGCCAGCATTGGCTCTGTTCTATGTCAGGTGAAGGTGATTCAGGTGAGTCAGTTATTTCTGTTTGATAACATTTTAAAGGTCTAAACTCAATTATGGTCAGATAGCTTGACAACATAAATTAATGCTTATCTTGTGTTTTGAAGTCATTTTCCTCCCTCAGCCTTTCATAAATGCATCCTTTCATGTTTTACTGCATGAAAATAAATTGCTCTACTGCTAGTTAACTCTTTCATTACTTATAAAAAGTTTATTTCATGTATCTGTGATTTTTGATTCATAATTTAGTCCGTGAGAAAATAATTGAATCATTTTATAAAATATAATGTGTGGATTGAATAATTTATAGTCATTCTTGGATTCACCATAATTAAAGGAACATTTTTTCATATTTTCCTGTATCACTACAAGCTCCATTAAAATATTAAGGGTTAAATATTTTCAAGTACATTTTATTGTTTTCCTCCTGAACTTCTAAAGAAACACAAGATTTCAAATTTATTAATTTATAGAAAATAAATGTGCATGTATTTTTATGTGAGTATTGTGCACTGTGAAGTAGTATTGAAGTGTATTAACTTGAGGAAAACAATATTTACTGAGAATAACATGGATGTACAACCAGTTTTGTTCCTGGAAGACATTTTTACAAACTATCTAGAAAATACTTCTTGTGATATTTGTTTACATTTTTTTTTCATTTTCTATGCTTGTTTTACCAGGCTTCTAATGAAAATTTGGATAATTTTAGAGTGATAATCACTTGTATATGGGTTCACTATGGTTCCAATCATTTAAAGTTATTTATTAAAGTAAGGTAATTTTATTCTTAAACAACTGAAGATTTATATGGAGTTGTGTTGAGAAAAAGAGAGACATCATCTGCTAACTATATGTAGAACCCCCCACAGGGTTCACACTGTGACATTAAAGATGATATAGCTCAGGTATAGACCATTTCCTTCTCAAATATCCCTCATGCTGACCTCTGAGCCACACCTATTTTCTCCTGCTGCCCTCCATAATACTCATGGTCACCATTAAGTCTTTTCCATTTTTATAAATTTATCATTTCAAGAATGTTTACAAACAGAAATATACTATGGAACCTTTACTGATTTAAAAAAAATGTTGTAATTCTTTTGTGATTCATTCAGTTTGTTGTGTATATAATAAGGTCTAACACATCTGTAAGCATCCCACCTGAAAGCACTCAGAAACCACTCCTGATGTGGTAACTCACACAAGAGACTTTATTAAGTGGACAGGCAGAGTGCCTGATGACAAGGGTGAGAGAGAGAATGGCAGGGGAGCCATTCTTAGGTAGTGGAATTTCATAGGCTAAGAACAATCTCACCAATGACTGATGAAAAATTTTGAGGGCTCTGAACCAATGACTGACTAGAAAGTTTTTGGGCTAACAATCTAGTTTGTAAAATGGTGTAGAGGGGCAGAATAATGATGACAGCAAAATGGCAGATCTGATGCCAATATTCATTCATTTTTGTTTTTATAGATACCAGGGGTGGGACAATAATCTTTCTTCTGAAGCTTCTTCCTGCCAGTGAGGGGTGAAGAGTCTCATTCCTGTAAAAAGGAAATTAGGGAGGTCTTTAGGTGGAAGGAGAGTTTTTGGAATCAGAACTGTCAATAGTAAATTGCATGTATCAGGTTTGTGTCAGGGGCTAGTAATCTTGAAGGAGAAGCAGTCGATTGACTGGTTGGTAAACTCGTGTACATGATCTTGTAGGAATTTCTGTGGGCAATTTAGCAGGCTTGGTCCTGTTTAGAAAGATCTGTAGGCCTTAAAACAACCAAAAATTTCTGACACTTGCAGTTTCTCTTGATAGTTATCAGTCACTCCTGCCTGCCTGAGAATCTCTTTTGTCATCTCCAGTCTTATTTATTCTTTGGTTTAATACAAATATACATCTTAAGTTACATTTGACTATTGTTTCTTCTTTTAAATGTCCAGGAATAGTTATGTTTGGTTTTAACTGTTTTGTTAGGTGTTCAAGATAAATCTGGTCAAACAGACTTTGTTCCTATCTGCTGTTAAGGGTCAGTTGAGTTCCCATAAGGGACATGCATGGAGAACTTGAGAGCAGCTTATTAACTACTTTAGTTCCATTTGCTAGGTAGGATCTCCTTGATGAGTGGCTTCCTTTGGAAGCATCAGGGATGTCTCCCTTTTTCAATAATCCTCCTCTTCGAAGCAGGTGAACTGATTGGCTTTTCATCCTCTAGTGGTCTCATTAATCTACCTGATTGGGAGGTCATGTGACCCAGAGTTACAAAGCTTGTTAGAGAAGTTCTCCCCTTCCCTGGATTTAGGCTGACTCAGAGGGCAAAAGTCAAATATTGGTTTTCTTGGCACCTGTATTTTAATGTCAATCTCTGAGTTTGAGCTTAAACATCAAACAAGCCAGTCTCACCAGTCATAAAGTAAGAGTACTGGACTTTAACTTCAATGTTTATGACTTTACAGCCATTTACCCCCATTTACTTAATTGAGGTCCATATTATCTGTCTTATACATGATGACTTATTATCTCTAACTTAGGTTCTTTGTTCTTAAAGAAATATTTCTTGAAATCATTAATCAGGCAGCAATTATAGAGTTTACAAGAAAAATACAAAGTGGAATTAACAACATTAAAAGTATATATAGTTTGTCTAATAGGTATCTTGAATTTTGGTGAGCTATGTATTATATTCCCTGTTTGAGATAACAGTAATTCTACAATAAAAAACAATCTTTTGAATATAACTTTAAATGAGCTGAAGTCTGACTTATTTTGGAGTCACTCTGATACATAACAAGGTGGGAGGCAGAAACTTACCTCAGGTAAGGTGAGGCTCTTCACAAATCTTAGTTAAAGTGTTCTAGTTCTGAAGCTGATCTTTACCTTCTCTTTAAACATGATTTTACAGTTTACATGTGTTGTTTCCAGAGTCTACGTGAATGTTAATTAACATAATATAACATTACATTCAAAACAAAAATCAAGGAGAGGCTGAGAAAGCTTTTAACTTTCCTTTTTTGTGGCAAAATATTTTTTGTTTTCATGTTTCATGATGTTAACCTTTAAATAAATCAGGCTCTCACTAACTTTTAGAAATACATTTACATTTAAATTTTTTATTTCAGTGTAAAAAGTAACATAAATTTTCCATATGCCCTATTGATAACAGGTCCTGTTATAGAACATTAAGTGATATAAAGAAGTTCCCAATAAAATTTACTATTCTTATAAGTTTAAAATTAAAATTACAGACAGGTTTAGTTTGGAAAACAGCAGCTTGATAAATTTTCTGCTTTAAAGGTGTGTACCTGGAAAATATGTACACATTTAATATACAAAGAAGAGTGGCCATTCCACTATTACCTTGACATTTTTATGTTAACCAAATTTGGCTTTAAAGAAAAATTTAAATTCTGTAACATAGTACAATACTTCAACTGTTGTTGTTTAACCATAATTGTATAAACCCTAAATTTTAGGACTAATTGTTCTAAAGAATAAAAACAGACAAAATGTTCAAAGTAAATTAGTGTTTTTAAGAAATCCTTGTCATTTTAACATATATATTTAACATTGGTTAATATTAAACCATTAATATTTGACCTTAGGGAAAACCCCTAAACTTTAATGGATTGTCTCACATACATCTAACCAACTTAGTTACACACATACTTGTAGAAATTTGTCCTTTACTTACACATAGACTTCTTAGCACTTACTTAGACCCTCATATATTTCAACACACACAGACTTACCCAGAAACATTTTTTTCATCAACTAAATATATTTTCATACTTAAAACCTTTTACATTCTTTCCTATCTTTTGACCCCTTTTTGTTCACATTTTGAAACAACTCTTATGAAATTTTTGAATGTAGATAAACTACTCCATCTTAATAAGATAAAATATTTTATGTTATTTATAGTACTCTAATTGAAACACAGTTGAACCTTTGGATCCCCTTTGTATATAGAGCTCTACCAGTTAGGACTTAAATCCTAGTAACCTTGTTTCTAGTGATAACACAAAGCAATTATAAACCCTTTTTATTTACCATGTTACCCCATGGATTTTAAGGAGTTAAGAGTACTCAAAGTTATTTAAGTTAGCATTTTAATTGTGTAAATTAATCAGATGTCTCTAACAAACACATTGGAGTAATGTCATATGTGTCAAATCTACTTACTTTACTGCAAAAACCAAATAGCCTACAAGTGTATTGAACAGTATTTGCCATCTTTTTTCTGTTGAAAAAAGTCATAGAAACAATGGATTAGACATTTTATAAACATCAACATTTTATTAGTTTAACCACCTAGAGAGAATTGTGAGTTAAGTAATTTTAAAGATATTTTACCTTCATTTGTTTACCCAATTTAAATTAAACTTTTTAAAATCACATGAATTAAAGGTATTTGCATCCATTTTCTAAATTTTAATTTCATGAGTGCTTATTATTCGTGTCAATTTGGATATCATGTACATATTTTGATGCACATATATAGACAGACAACACAATATCAGACATGATATATACATAACAAAAGGAAAGTCTTCTAGTTTTTTGTAGGTGAATCTCCATTGCAATATTATAGATGTTTTAGAAAACAAATTTTAGAGTTGAATAAAAAATAGAACTGAGAGGATCACAGCTTTTGGGACAGGTGACCCTGTGTTTCTCCTCTGCTAGTAAAGCAATAAACCTTCTTTTTCCTTTTTCTCAAAACCATGTCCTCATTGTTGTATTGGCATTATGGACAAGGAGCAAGCTTTCAGCAACAATTGTACAATTTTGCAGCTTGATTTTTCTGTCAAAGATTCCAAGATGGCAGACTAGAAGGTGACTGCATCTCCTGTCACTCTGGAACTCAGGATTCAAGAAGTGGAGGTATTGAGAGACTTGGACCAACTCAGAGCTGCTGGGCAAGTCTCTCCCACTGGGTGAAGCTCAGGTCAGGGGGCAGACCTGTGCAGTGGGCAGCTACTTGGAGCAGGGTAGGGCAGCAAGAGACTTCCCCAAGCATCCAGGCTCCATATGGCAGCAGGACCAGTCCACAGGCAGCTGCTCAGAGCAGACCTGCCCAGTGAGAGGCTTTCTGCACAGAGCCAGGCCCCAGTCCCAGACCCAGCAGCAGAACCTGGTCCACAGGCAGCTTCTTGGACATGGGCGGGGCAGTGAGAGGCTTCCCTGAGCAGCCAGGCTCCATCTGGCAGTAGGTCATGTCCACAGGCAGCTGCACAGAGCAGGCCTGCCCAGTGAGAGACCTTCTGTGCACAGCCAGCTCCCATCCCTGGACCCAGCAGCAGCTTTCTTCAGGAGCATGGCATTATCAAGTTCCTCCAAGACTTCAGGCTACTGAAGGATAGGAGGTGATATACTGGATATCTACAGGGACACTATAAGCCAGTAGAAAAAATCTGCAGTACCTCAAAATCCCACTGATATCTGATCAATATGAGAAAACAAGGGAAGAAAATGCCACAAAAAACCTAAATGCTATATCAATAAAACCCAATGACAGCATGGCAGAAGAAATCTCAGAAAGGGAGTGCAGAATGAACATATTTAAAAAGATCAGGGAAGCAAATGAGGAGATGAAAGAGCAAATACAGGCATTAAATGATCACGCCCATTGACAGTTAAAAGAGCAAATACAGGAAGCAAAGATAATTTCAATAAAGAGTTAGAGATACTGAAAAAAACAAACAAACAGAAATCCTTGAAATGAAGGAAACAAAAAACCAAATTAAGAACTCCATAGAAAGCATAACCAATAGGATAGAACACCTGGATGACAGAATCTCTGACATTGAAGAAAAAATATTTAATCTTGAAAACAAAGTTGACCAAACAGAGAAGATGGTAAGAAATCATGAACAAAATATACAAGAAATATGGGATATGATGAAAAGGCCAAATTTAAGAGTTATTGGGATTGAGGAAGGCTTAGAGAAACAAACCAAAGGAACGAACAACCTATTCAATGAAATATCAGAAAATTTCCCAAATCTGAAGAATGAAATGGAAATTCAAGTTCAAGAGACTTATAGGACCTCAAATATAAAAAAATTACAACAGACCCACACCAAGGCACATTATTATGAAAATAACTAACATACAAAATAAAAACAGAATTTTAAAGGCTCTGAGAGAAAAGAATCAAATACATTCAGGGGGAAACCAATATGGATATCAGCAGATTTTTCAATCCGGACCCTAAAAGCTAGAAGGACCTGGAAAAACATTTATCAAGCCCTAAAAGAAAATGGATGCCAACCAAGAATCTTATACCCAGCAAAACTTACCTTCAGATTTGACCACGAAATAAATTCCTTCCTTGATAAACAAAAGCTAAAAGAATTTACAAAAAGAAACCTGGTATTACACAACATTCTCAGCAATATATTTCATGAGGTAGAGATAAAAAACAATGATTCAAATCAGTAAAGGAAGAAACTAGCCTAAAGGAATAGCCAAATAAAGGAGAAACCAAGTCATGTCAAAAAACAAAAAATGAGCCATTTGACCAGGAATACAAATCATATCTCACTAATATCACTGAATGTTAATGGTCTGATCTCATCAACCAAAAGACATAGACTAGCAGATTGGATTAAAAAAGAAAGATCCAACAATATGCTGCCTGCAAAAGACTCATCTCATAGAAATAGATACGCACAGATTAAAGGTAAAAGGGTGGGAAAAAACAAACCATGTACATGAACACAGCAAAAGAACTGGAGTATCTATCCTCATTTCAGATAATGTGGACTTCAAACCAAAGTTAGTAAGAAGGGATGAAGAAGGATATTTCATACTGCTTAAGGGAAGCATAAATCAGCAAGACATAACAATCATAAATATCTATGCCCCAAACAGTGGTTTATCCATGTACATCAAACAAATTCTTCTCAATTCCAGAAGTCAAATAGACAACAACACTATAATACTAGGTGATTTTAACACAACTCTTTCGACAATGGACAGATCTTCCAAACAAAAATTGAAATAAGAAACCATATATCTCAATAACACAATCAATAATTTAGACTTAACAGACATTTTGTAGAGTATACCATCCAACAAAGAGTGAATACAATTTCTTCTCAGCAGCACATGGATCCTTTTCTAGGGTAGACCATATTTTATATCACAAAGCTAAGTTAGCAAGTACAAGAAGATAGCGATACTACCTTGTATTCTATCAGATCATAATGGATTGAAATTAGAAATAAATGACAGAATAAAAAACAGAAATTACTTCAACACCTGGAGATTAAATATTAAATTATTTTATGATGGATAAAAGAAGACATCAGGAAGAAAATTAAAAAATTCTTAGAAGTAAACAAAAAACAAAGACACATCATATCAAAATCTCTGGGACACTATGAAAGCAGTACTCAGAGGAAGATTTATTTTGTGGAGTGCATTCAATAAAAGAAGAAAAAATCAACAAATAAAGGACTTAACATGACAGCTCAAAGCCCTAGAAAAAGAATAGACCAACACCAAAAGTAAAAGAAGACAGGAAATAGTTAAAATCAGAGTTGAAATCAATGAGATTGGAACAATAGAAACAATAGAAAAATTAACAAAATAAATAGTTGTTTCTATGAAAAAATAAACAAAATTGATAAACCCTTAGCCACACTAACAAAGAGAAGGATAGAGAAAACTCAAATTACTAAAATTTGAAATGAACAAGGAAATATCACTAGAGACATGAGTGAAATACAAAACATAGTTAGAAGCTCTTATCAAAATCTATACTTCAACAAAACAAAATCTCAAAGATATCAACAGGTTTCTAAAGACATACGAATTAGCTAAACTGAATCAGGAGGACATACACAATTTAAATAAATCAATTTCAAGCAGGAAATAGAAGAAGTCATCAAAAGCCTACCAACAAAGAAAAGTCCGGGACCAGATGGGTTCTCAGCTGACTTCTACAAAACCTTTAAAGAAGAGCTCATTCCAATACTCCTCAAAGATTTCCATGAAATAGAAGAGGAGGGAACCCTACCAAACTCATTCTATGAAGCCAATATCACCCTGACACCTAAACCAGATAGAGACACATGGAGGAAAGAAAATTTCAGACCAATGTTCTTAATGAACATCGACACAAAAATTCTCAATAAAATTTTAGCAAATTGCATACAAAAATATATTAAAAAGATAGTGCACCACAATCAAGTGGGTTTTATCCCAGGGATGCAAGGTTGGTCAACATCTGGAAATCAATAAATATAATTCACCATATCAACACACTTAAAATCAAGAAACACATGATTATTTCGATAGATGCAGAAAAAGCATTTGATAAAATAGAGCATTCCTTCATGCACAAAAACTAGAAAAAATAGGGATAGTGGAAACATTCCTTTACATTGTAAAGGCCATCTACGCTAAACCCATGACCAATGTCATTCTAAATGGTGAAAAACTGAAAGCATTCCCCCTGGAAACTTGAACAAGGCAGGGATGCCCTCTTTCTCCATTTCTATTCAACATTGTTCTCAAAACTCTAGTCAGAGCAATTAGACAGACCAAAGAAATAAAGGGATATGAAGAGAAAAAGAAGATCTCAAACTATCTCTATTTGCTGATGACATGATTATATATTAAGAGGAACTGGGAAATTCCAACAGAAAACTTTTAGAATTCATAAGTGAATTCAGTAAAGTAGTAGTATATAAGATCAATGCTCATAAATCTAATGCATTTTTATACATATTTGATGAATCTTCAGAAAGAGAAGTTAGGAAAACTACCCCATTCACAATAGCCTCAAAAATATATATATAATACTTGGGAATCAATCTAACAAAAGAGGTCAAAGACCTCTACAACAAGAACTACAGAACACTAAAGAAAGAAATGAAAGAAAACCTTAGAAGTAGAAAGATCTCCAAGTTCTTGGATAGGCAGAATTAATATTGTAAAAATGGCCATACTACCAAAAGTGGAATAGAGATTCAATGCAATTACAATTAAAATCCCAATGATGTACCTTACAGAAATAGAGCAAGAAATCATGAAATTCTTCTGGAAGAATAAAAAACCCAGAATAACTAAAGCAATCCTTAGCAGGAAGAGTGAAGCAGGGGGTATTGCAATACCAGATTTTCAGCTATACTACAAAGCAATAGTAACAAAAATGGCATGGTATTTTTACCAAAGAAGACAGGTAGATCAATGGTACAGAAAAGAGGACATGGACACAGACCCAAATAAATAAAATTTTCTCATATTAGACAAAGGGGCCAAAAATATGCAATGGAGAAATAATAGCCTCTTCAAAAAATGGTGCTGGGTAAACTGGAAATCCATATGGAACAGAATGAAACTAAACCCCTTTCTCTCACCCTGCACAAAACTCAACTCAAAATGAATCAATGACCTAGGAATCAGACCAGAGACCCTGCATCTTATAGAAGAAAAAGTAGGTCCAAATCTTCAACATGTTGGCCTAGGATCAGACTTCCTTAACAGAACTCCAATAGTACAAGAAACAAAAGCAAGAATCAACAACTGGGATTGATTCAAACTAAAAAGCTTTCTCTCAGCAAAGGAAACTATCAGCAATGTGAAGAGAGAGCCTACAGAGTGGGAGAAAATCATTGCCACTCATACTTCAGATAGAGCACTAATTTCCAGAATATATAAAGAACTCAAAAAAATCTACACCAAGAACACAAATAATCCAATCAAAAGATGGGCTAAGGAAATGAACAGACACTTCACAGAAGAAGTTCTACAAGCAGTCTATATATATATATATATAGATAGATAGATATATAGATATATATAGATAGATATATAGATATATATATATATGTATATATATAAATGTCCAACATACCTAGTAATTAGAGAAATGCAAATCAAAACTACCCTAAGATTCCATCTCACCCCAATTAGAATGGTGGTTATCAAGAATACAAGCAGCAATAGGTGTTGGAGAGGACGTGGTGAAAAAGATACACTCATACACTGCTGGTGGTGTTGCAAATTAGTGCCGTTACCTGGAAAGCAGTGTGGAGAATCCTCAAAAAGCTTGGAATAGAACCACTATTTGACCCAAGTATTCCACTCCTTGGTCTATACCCAAAGGACTTAAAATCAGCATTCTACAGAGATGCAGCCACATCAATGTTCATAGCTGTTCAATTCATAATAGCCAGATTGTGGAACCAACCTTGATGCCCTTCAATTGATGAATGGATAAAGACTGTGGTATATATATACAATGGAATATTACTAAGCCATAAAGAATAATAAAATTATGGCAGTTGCAGGCAAATGGATGAAATTGGAGAATATCATGCTAAGTGAGATAAGCCAATCTCAAAAAACCAAAGGACGAATGATCTTTCTGATAAGTGGTGGATGATACAATATGGGGGTGAGAGGGGGCAAGAATGGAAGAAGGAGGGACTGTATAGAGGGAAAAGAGGGGTGGAAGGGGTGGGGGAAGGAAAAAATAACAGAATGAATCAAACAGTATTATCCTATGTAAATGTATTTTTACACAAATGGTATGTCTTTACTCCATGTACGGAGAAACAGCATGTATCCCATTTGTTTAAAATACAAATTTAAGAGAAAGAAAATCCATCCTAAAAAAAAAATAGAACTGATCAGAAAAGCATTAACCTAGGTATGTAAGATTAAAATTGTGAGCTCAAAAAATATACCATTTAAGAAAAAAACATGAATCCTAGATGAAAAACTGTTAATGGCCGTTAATTTTAGTATGAGAGAGTGAGAACAAGGCAGGCAGAAGGGGGAGGGGAGGGAAAGAGGGGAAGAAAGAGGGAGATGGAGAAAAAGAGAGAGAGAGAGAGAGTCTTAAAACCATTTTCCTGTCTTTCAGCCCAGAAGTTTTAAACAGACACTTTTTTTTTCCTTCAGTCTCAGCTTGGTCCCTCGCTGAGCCTGATAGCTAACATTCCATTGCAAAGGAAATTGCTACCTAGGGATTTTTAATCCTTGTTAAGTTCTCAGCTTGGGTTGGCTGAACCTGTGAGGGCCATTGCCAAATCCTTGAGGCAACATTTTCTAGGTTAATTGAAATCCACCACCTGGTACATTAAAGGTAAACAGAAATTGTGATTGAGAGTCTAGGGTGTACAAAAAAAGACATCTTTTAAGTCTAACATCATAAGACTAGGTAAGATACTGAAATTTCTTAATGAAATTTGCAGAGTTTGGAGGTGATGGAGCCTAGTCGCTTCTCTATCTGGGAAAGATCAGAGAGGGAGAAAGGAATATGGACTATGAGCCCTCCCTCCGCAACAGCAACCTCCCACAGGGTAGCTATAACATGTGTTTGACACCTTGTGGCAGGAAGACTGGGTAGAGAGGGCAGAAGTCCAAACAGAGCAGGGCAAGGGAGACAGAGGAGCTAGGGCCAGTGGGGCCTCTGCTGCAGGAGACCAGTATGGGGGTAGATCATTTTCTGAGTCAGAGTCAGAGAAGGAGGAGGGATTAGGAGGGGAGAAGAAGCCAAAAGAAGGTGTTCAGGTTTGCAGGAACAGCAAAGACTCACAGAAGTTGTATGCCATTAAGTGACTATTTTGAAATAGAACTCATTTGAAATAGAACTCATGAAATAGATATCATTACACAACTGAATAAAGTTTTGGTGGCTGTAGGCCAAGTGAAGATTATTTGTAGACATCCCAGCAGTGAATCTGCCAGAATGGAGGACCTAGATCCCATGGTGGAGACTGATATAGCCAAGTCAGTGTCCAAGGCATCCTAAGGTCACAGACTAGTTAACTGGAGATGAGAAGACAGCACATGATGGGAGTTGTCACCCCATCAGTGTGTGCCAGGCAAAAGGCAAGGGGGTTAAGGATCTGGTGGCAGGAATTTTGAGAGAAAAACTAAGGAGGAGCCTCAATCCAGAGAGGGAATTTCCACCATAAAAATTGGGGATCCACTCATCAGATAAGGTCAACTAAAGGAGCCAACCATAAATATAAAAGTCGTGGCAGGTGGAACCCCTACTTCTCAACTGCCTCAAGGTTACTAGACCAACAGTCATGTCTCACTTCAGCAGAGGAGTGTTTAAATCAACCTATGGGAAACTTACCAATCTGAAGCAGGTGGTGAATATGCAACCAAGTGTAAGGGTATGGAATGTGAGACCAGTATCAGAGGGTCTGGGGCAACAGATGGCATTCCACTAGTCTAATTGGCAGTATAAGAGCCCATCCAAATCATGCACAAGTGAAAGCACCCAGAAACCATTCCTGATATGGGAACACACACAAGAGATTTTATTAAGCAGACAGGTAGAGTGGCTGCACACAATGGTGTGAGGGAGAGAGAATGGTGGGGAAGCTATTCTCAGGTAGTAGAATTTTGTGGGGTAATAACAATCTGACCAGTGATTGACTAGGAAGTTTGTGGGCTAACAGTCTAGGTTGTAAGATGGTGAGAGGCAGAACAATGGTGGCACCAAAATGGCAGATCTGATGCCCATAACATCTATAAACAACTTAATACAACCCAAAAGGAAAAGGGAGGAGGGAAACGTAGGCCATATAATCCTCACAGGTGGGAGGAAAAACAGGAAGCTGAAGGACATAGCTGCTATAATTTCCTTAGATGAGAGTTTAGCAAACATGTTCCTCAAAGAACCAGTTAGCAAAGAGGTAGGATTTACAGGCACCATAGTCTCTTCCACAACTGCTCAACTCTTCCCATAGAACTGGAGAAGAATCTCAGCCAAGATGTAAACCAACCAGTGATGTACTCCAGTAAAATTTTAACTAGAGAAACACAAGACAGGCAGAGGGTGGGGCAATGCGGATTTGCCTCTTAGGCAGTAGTTTGAGTAGAGTAGCAGTAACAAAAGAAGTAGAAAAGTAGTAATAATTGTGACTTGCACATGCTGTTCAGAACAAAACCCCATTCTTGTAGGGAAGTAGAGGGAACAAGTTATGAATGGGCAGTGAGCAATGCATGGCTCAGAACTGAGGCATAAGCAAAATTTAAATTGAGGCCTGGGAGAATCAAGTCTGTGATTTTTTATTGACTCTAAAATGTTCACCTCATTATCCAGGAAATTGGAAACTGGAAGATTATTGACCTGTCATCTACTCAGACATACTGAGATTCTGCAGGAGACAAAGTCATGGAAGGCTAAGAGGCTTTCCACAAATCAATTGTTGGAAGCAAAATGAAATCTATCTCTTGGTTCCTGTGCACCACTACTACACATGCTTCCAGTAATAAGAGCAGCAAATTTGTCATCTGCAGAGCACTTAGATGTTCTATAAATGTCCCATTTATTCTTCATAACAATCCTATGATAGAGACAAAACTAACTTCTCTGATCTCATAGTACATGTAAGAAATGAAGCCCAAAACAATAACTGATATGCCAAAGATCATATAAACAAGAGGAGGTGGAGCTGACATGTTAACCCTGGTTTGTTCTCTAAGCCCAGGTTCTGCACCATCAGACTGTACTATGGCTTCCTGTTTACTTCACTGCACTTTAGGGCTTGAGAGAGTTGCATTACATTGCTAAGGAGTACTCAGAATTCTCTGCAGTTTTGAAACAGTGATATGCTAAACTTGGAGTGCACAGTATCAAACAGGAATTAAGCAGTGACTGTGCTGTCACCATAATAATCATCTAAAGTCTTAAAATTCTTAATACACTGCCTGTCCCCAAGAACACCTACAAATATTTTCTACAGTTCAATTTTATAAACCACCTAGTCTTTTGGAATAAAATGTTTTCTAATAGTGTTAGAAGGTATCATGTTTCTCCTCCCATTCCCATTCTCTAAACCCTTGAATAACTGAAGATTCACAAACAGTTTTAAGTAATAATAATTCACAGATTCTGTGTCCCATTTACACAATTTCCTGAAGCTCTAACAGCCTGTAAAATCAACACTGGACACCTGATCAGAAGGCTGCTGTGACAGAGTAAATGCAGAGAATTTTCATGGCCCCAAGGCTCCTTTCATCTGCCTTTCTATAGTCCACTCAACTTTGAGACTCCATTACTTCACTTATGCCCAGTAACCTGCAATTTGCATATTTCAATAATGATCTATAAATGGAATCAACAGCAAGTTCTTTTATTAGTGACAATGATACATTACTAAGAGAAATGCTATGAAAATAAGTTTAGGTCTGTTCACAAAATATTTCAGCCTTGCCTAGCATTTATAGAATAGTTAGCTAATCTTATATATTTTTTTACTTCCCCTACTTTCTTTAAGATGTAGAACCTTTAACAGTAGTAAAGAAAAGACACAATTACAATGAGGCAAGATTTGTACCCCCAGGAGCTATAAACAGGAAGGTTGGCCAACCACATTGGTTTGCCCAGTGAAAAAATTCACTGTGAAAACTGAGACAATCTAGGACAAACTAGACTGAGATGGTTACCCTACACTCACATACACTACATCTAGACATATGGTCTATGCAGTCTTACTTTCATCCTTTTATCCTTTTTGGTGGTAAGTGAATCCTTCAATACCAGCAGAAATTTCTGATAGAAAAGATTCACAGCAAATCAACAAAACCAGGAGACAAAGGAGATAGGTCCCAAGAATAAATCCTATTTCTTAAACATTTTCTTTAGTTAAAAATGTTAAAAGGGGTAAAGGTATATATGAAACAAGTTTAAGCTTATTTATTCTCCACCGGAAACTACTCCACTTGGAGACAAAACATGGATTTACATTTCTCTGATGTGAGATAATTTATTTTCATTACAAATCATACACTAAAAATCAGCATTATTTTACTTGAGACACAGCAAGTGTCAAATAATTTTACACTCAAATAGGTTTTAAAATATGTGAACAACATTATTGATTTAATTATCAAATTAAAACTATCATATCTAATTATGAAAGTCCAAAGAAAAATCAAATGGCTGTAGTTGTTTTCTGATGCATACATGTGCATCTGTGCAGTCACACACACTTACAGGTAGAGTACATAGCTTTAACATGTTAGCATGAGACATATGTGGAGGACATAGAGGAAAGAAACACTTTTTGCTTCAATTTCAATGTTAATGTGTAAGGCAAGGAAAGGAAGCAAAGAGAAGACAAGGTTCTCACTCCCAATTCCATACCAAGGAACATACCAGGAATTTTCTATGTACTTGTGATCCTTCTACCTCAGCCTCCTGAGCCACAGGGATTACAGGTGTGTGCCACCAAGCCTGACTCAGATAATATGTTTAAAATCTGCATAAAGTACAACTTATCTTACAGAATTTCAGGAATAATAGTTTCTTTCTACATACTGTTATTAAGAATTTGGACTCCTGTTCACAAAAGAATTAAGGCAATAATTTTTACACTTCCAGATTGCATGAAGGTAATCAAATATACAAAATGAAATTTTTCTTTCTTAGAGTTGATTGAACTAACAACAGAATAATTCCACCATTTTCCCTACCTCTGTTGGAAACATGCAAAAAAGTAATAATATAGAAGCCCTACCACCTGATCTCCAGGGATATGTTCCAAGACCCCAGTGGATGTTCATGAATACTACCACCACCCCCAGTAATTTTTTCTAGGTAACTTCAGAGTTGCCACAGTGTACTGGAATTTATCCATTCTTAATATTTTATGCCCTGGTGCCTCCTTTGCATCACTATATAAGCTTTGTGGCCATTATTAAATAAAACAAGCTTATTTGATAAAAAAAAATGTGATACTGCAACAATATGATAACATAGAGGTAGCATATACAGTATGGAGACACCGATCAAAGGTATGATTTATGTCCTCAGAGAGATGAAAAAGATTTCATCCTGAGAGTCTGAGTCATGTGCCTAAGGACACATGCCATGATGTGTCAGAGACAGGATTCAATCCCATGCAGTCTGATTTCCAAGATCACATTCTTAGCTAACATTTTGATCATTTACTCTTTTGAATATTTACTAGTTATATCTTCATAAAGATGTTAAGAAGAATAGTAAGATAACAGAATTGCACTAAACCAGGGACATTTTCCATGAACAATTCAGAAATTGTATTTTTAAAAAATTTAGTCCCTACATGCTATCAAAAATTCCATGACTGCCACAATTATTTATTTCTTCACAATGTCAAAAAGTGACTAAATTATACTCAGGGCATTTACAATTTTTTCAAATTCATAAAGAGTGTAACAGGTGAAGGTCAAGCACTAAATAACTAGACAGTCTACCCAAAATAAAGCATCAAAGTTAAGTCAAAGGCAGGGTACCAATGCCTCTTTCTCTTCAAATTTAATTAATGTGAGTATTGTTTCACATTTATTTATACAGATAAAATTCTTAAATTTAACTGAAGTTTAACTCAGTAAGGTTAACCCACATACAGCAGTTTCAAACGATTATGACTTCTCTTTATTTGTCCATTTTAAAATTAAGAAAAAGTTAATAAATGTATTGAGAGTGATTTAGTTGTTCAATGTACTTGGCATGATAGATTTGCAGAGAGAATGCCAAATTCTACAGAAAACAGTTAAATGATAACTTAGATCACTAAATTGGGCAATAATTGTTTCTCAATGATTTCACAGGTTGAAGAATAGGTGTTGAAAAGACCATGAGCACAATCTTCACAAAGGTGATTTTCTAAACACCAAAATAACTCAGCATAGGCCATTCTCAAAACTGGTTCACGCATTAAGTTATAGACCACTACTATAAAATATAAACATTGTGTATATCACCAGAGGACATAAATTATCTCTCAGATATCATAATTTGTCTCTTCTAATAATGGGCACGTCTAGACTGAAGAACAAAAGATCCATGCTCTCAAAAGCTAAGAAAATTCTAAGGATACCCCCTCACTTATAACCTTACAAAGTAAAACAGTGCATACCACCAGCAAGCAATGAAACAAAGCATTAAAACATGAAAAATCATTCTGGATGAAGCATGAACTAGTGCTTCAATGGTTGTCTATTTTTACCATTCTAATCAGTCTACAGCACACTTTTCCCCAGGGGTCTTTTAATTTATAACTTTGCTGAGGGTGGAGCTGGACATTTTCTCAACCAGGTTGTGGAGCTGAGTCTGTTATGTTCAGGTTTTACCCAAAGATAATGAATGTTATAAAAACAGGCTCCTCAGTTCCCTCCTCTCTTCTCGCCTTTCTTCATCATTCCTCCCAAACTCTGCCTCTGCTTTGCTGATTTCTTATTCATTTATTTTATACAGAATTCACCTCCTATTGACTTAAGACTCCTCAATAAAGCTGGAATTAGCTAAAAAGTCTGCTTTCTGTTGACTGCATGCTAACAGGCTCCCCTGATACTTTCTCAGCTGCACTTTTGTGAAATCTTATTTCTGTTCTTTTATGAATGTAGATTATTTGAGCTTTCATCTCTTTTTTCTAGAATCTCCCCCTAGAAGGGTTTGTCCACTAACATGGTTTCCAGTACTCCCTCCACACTGATGAATCCCACATCTGCTTATCCAGTCCCAGCTTTCCTGTGAGCTCTATACCCGCGTGTATGTAAATGTCTAGTTAATATTTCTGCCTAGGGTTTTCATACATGTCTCAAATACATTTGAATCCAGATTTCTTAACTTTAGAGAAATGTATACCAAAGTGCTCAAATTAGGCCCTGACTCCACTTTATGCTCAACCCATCTTTAATACCTGTCTATTGTCATTTTGGCATAGATTTTGATGTGTCCACTCTGGTTCATTTCTTCTATCCTGTCTTAAGGCTGCCAGTGCCAATGGATAGGACATATGAAGAAGCTTTCCAAGTATTTTCTTCCAATTTGATCCTTGCATTTCATTATTCAAAGAGCAGCAAGGTTTTCTTAAACCAAATCAGATCATAGCACTCCACCTGGAAGAATCCACAAAAAAGAGCCAGGTGACCATGGCCCTGCTCCTCTCACCTGGGACATGCTGTTAAAAGAAATGCAGCCATTCTGGCTTCCTTTCAAACCTTGGAACTCATCTGACTCCTGACAATCTTGGTTCCAAATGGTTTACCCAATGTTTAGCCCAATCTCTTTGAGTCACTGAGTCCTCTTTCAAATTTTGGTATAAGTATTTTATCCATGGACAGTGCTTCTCTGATCATTTGATTACATTTGTGTGTGTGTTTTGCTCATGTTTCTCATTGTACCTTTAGAAGACTGTGAATTTAGTGAGAACAGAAACCCATGGAATGTGACATAAAGGAGGCATCTGACAAATACCTGTTGAAGGAAGGAGTGCCTTTTCTTTGCTCCAAAGATCTCAGACCAGAAAATGGACCAATCAAATGACTCAGCAAAGTATAATGATGACCAAAAAAAGGCAAGAGGAAAAAAAAAGAGAATTCACTTAAGGTTGTGAATGTTGTTAAAAGGTCATGCACTGAATATTACTTCTGTATTGAAGTGTTCAGATTGGACAAATCATTGAGACAAATCCTCATGCCTTCCGGAGCTAGAGAAGAGTTATAAATGGGAATGACTACAAATGGGAACAGTGTTTTCTTTAAGAGTAAGGGAAAATTTCTAATAGGCAGTTGTATACATGCACAACAGTGTGGATATGCTAATAAAGTCAATTTCATGGAGGGAAGATCAAACTCAATAAAGCTGTTGGCTAAAAAAACAGTAAATGAGATGAACTGCTGAGGCAGCTATAGCCCACTCAGTAGAACACAAGTCCTAGAGACTGATTCCATTTTATTGATCTTTTAATCTGCAGAGCCTTGTACAGAGGTGAGACTTACAACTGAATAAAGGCTGGATACTAGGGACCATCTTTGAAGAAAATAATCAAACCATTAGACCTAGCTAGGCTTTGGTCTTTCTGATTACAGCAAAGCATGAGCCCTCATGAGACATGATTTCACAGATAAGAAATTTGGTAATTCACAAAACACTTCCAGATTTGTATCAGTATTTGATAATTATGCACATATATACAAGTTCTATGTGGTGGACAGTCCAGCTCATGATCCCTGAACTTCACAAATGAAGAAAAGAAACTTCCTAGAACTTAACAGTCTGTACTGGACCCTGGCTGCAAATGGCATCATAACACCAGAGACCTGTGCCTTCTGCAACATTGCCACACTTGTGTAAAGTGGAGATGAACCATGTCACAAGCATTCAAAAAAAGGCCATAAAGTTCCCATTCAAGAGCTGAAGTTCATCCCAAGATCCATCTTTAACATATAATTTGGCTTTAGTTCATCTAGTCATTTTCTTTCCCTATCCAGTTATCCACAACATCTGTTTGATAAGGCTTCATCTGTTTTCCTTCAGAATATGCCATGAAGAATGAGAGTGGTCCTGCAAGTGAGTAAGAAGTGTTTGACTCCACATAATTCCAATTGACTGCATGTCTCCCACCCCTGCTTCCAGTTTCCATTCTCCTAAGGAACTGCCACCCCATCCCATCCTTACCAGCACAACATCAAACAAAAAGATACACAATGGAATAATATTTAGCCATAAAGATGAATAGTATTATGGCATTTGCAGATAAATGAATGGAATTGGAGAATATCATGCTAAGTAAAATAAGGCAATCCCAAAAAACCAAAGGCCAAATGTTTCTCCTGCTAAGGGAATGATGATGGGGATAGGGTGATAGAAGAATGGAGGAACTTTAGATTATGTAGAGGGAAATGAGTGGGAGGAGGAGATTATAAAAATGGTGGAAAGAGACAGACATCACTGCCCTATGTACATGTATGATGACATGAATTCTATGAATCTACATAATGCAAACCATAGAAATAAAAAATGTACACCATTTGTGTACAATGAATCAAAATGCAGCTGGAAAAAATAATTAAAAGATGTGTTCACATTAGACAATCAAAATACTACTGTATATTCACTTCACATGTAAAAAATAAAATCCTCAAAATATTAAGTTAGGATTTTCTAAAATCAGAAAAAGATTGAGGAGGACCACTGGGTCTCAAGGTCACTTTTATCACTGTAACCCAATATTCTCTCCATACTTATTCAGATTTCACACACTTCCATTCACTCTGAGACAGTAATGTGCCTCATCCACTTCCAAGGACTCTACCTCAGTGGCCACCCATCCTGAACATGAGTGTCCAAATACATCAGCTGTTGCATTCAACTTTTAGTGGCCTACCTTTATCTCCTTAACACACATGACCCTGCCCATGCACAAATGATTTCTTTTTTCACTCTATAAGCTTCTGGCAGACCTGACCATGAAGAATTCCAATGCCCTGGCATGAGATACACATCACCTTGAGCTCCAAGTATAGCTCTTCTCTTGGGATGAGAGAATAACCTCTCCTCACCTTTTTTATGTATGAGATTGAAACTTTGGTGGTCAATATTTCTCCCCAAACACCTGGAATAAGAAGAAATATGATCAGATCATCATGATGAACACTCTTTTAAGTACCAGTACAGACTGAATCCCAGTCATCCTTAGTTCTCTCTTAGATGTGACAGGCAACCTGAAGCATTATCAGAAGGTGTGCATAAGGGCCATGCCTAGGTCTGGATTCAACTACATAGTCTTGCAAAATCTTCCCAACTCCCTGTTACAACATGTGTCTGGCCAGGATCAAAACACATTTGCCATTTAGGGAATTTGAAGTTTTAAGAGTTAAATTTTATAGATTAAATGAGCATAACTAGCTACTTCTTAAATGAGTGAGTGAACAAATGATGAAATGACCTGTATCTGACACTGAAGGTCCAACAAAGAAACTAATAAAAGTCACTCATATTTGACTAGGTAATGAACTGCACATGAGATAAACAGTTGTGATGCCTCCCTAATTACCCAGTCAATATTAGAATGGTTTCAATTTCCCACAAACATCGTCACAGTGGGAGGAGGGAAGGGGAGGGCTGATGGAGCACAATTCCTAACAGTCTGCAGATGTAGGCAGCATTTAGAAAAGCCTGAAAATTTATTTTGCAAAATCTACCTAAAAACAGTTCTGAAGGACATAAGAAGCAGATGACTCTGAATATTAATGTATATTCATGTGTCTAATTAGAGTGTAATCAGCAGAGATGGGCATGGAAATAATAATGTCACCACATGATGTTTACTTTACAGGTGAAAGCATGTTTTCCCACTTACAATTTTATTCAACAAATAAATACTCACAATCATAACTCCAAGAACTTAGGAGGACAGTTACTACTATCTTCATCTGAGGTATCCCATTATCTCAGCT
The DNA here is from genome assembly GCA_020740815.1 of Sciurus niger. Classification (NCBI taxonomy): domain Eukaryota; kingdom Metazoa; phylum Chordata; class Mammalia; order Rodentia; family Sciuridae; genus Sciurus; species Sciurus niger. The sequence continues at coordinate 155,600 of JAHUXG010011131.1, read as the reverse complement.
TTGTTTAGGATCATTATCTGACTTGCCCAAGGTCACAAAGTCACTATTTTCAGGTTTGAGACTGAATCCTTCATTCAAGTGTACTTCATTCAACACCACATTTCCAGATGCCATGTGCTATCTTGTGTATTTATTAATTAATACAAGAAATACTTATCTCCTCATCTGATAAATATTTACTGCTGAGTATGGGCAATCACTGTGGTTAAGTTTCTGAGCCATTTCTTTGCCTCCAGGGATTACAGTTAGTACAATTAACCCAGAATTGCAACATGTATACATAGATAGGGCAGAATAAAGAAGCAGTATTTTATAGTACATAATAAAAGCACTTAAAATGCTTCTTGCTTATGACTGTTGCCATATCAAAACATTACATGGACACAGATTTAAGAGTTGGAAAAAGGAAAGGTATGATTCAACTAACATTCCAGGATTGATAACTTCAGATTTATTGCTCATTAAAACTCTACTTTAATTATCCTAGTTTTGATTAAAGCATTTAATAGAGTTGATGAAATGCAATTATGAGCAACTGACTCGAGATATATAATAGGCTAATATTTCTTTAAAAATTCCTTATTGTCACTAGATCTGTGCATGTAAAATGAAGTGACATTTTATTTCAAAAGAAATATTGGTACACAGAATATTAAACTGTTGCCATTAAGCACTACATTGTCAACTGAAGTGGAACAAAGTCATTCTTAGAACCCACCATTCTGTGGTTGCTCAGTTTGCAAAGAAATAATTCCTGACCTCACACACACCTTCAATAGCAGCACAGCTTCAGCTAACTGCAGACACCAAGAGAAGATACTAAAGACCTCAGTTACTTCAACTGCACCAATGAATGATGCAGACCTCAATCTTAACCTTTCATCTACTGCCAAGCAGTGGCCATAACCTGGCCTAACACTGCCTGTGAGACAACCTTTGTCATGCCTCCTGACAATGTCTAAGAAAATATAAAATTCTTATAATAATCTTGGCCACTGAGGCTTTCACTATGCACAGGGGGATCCTGTGTAAGGCATAGGACAGGCAACTGAGTTAGCAGACTGGACACTATTTGCTTAAGCAACTGACAACACATCAGAAGAAATGCCAGAAAAGGAGTTTAGAATGTACATAGTCAAACTGACCTGTGAAGTAAAGTATAGAATAAGGAGTAAAATCAAAGAAAAATACAGGAAATGAAAGATTACCTCAATAAAGAATTAGAAATTGTGAAAAAAATACCAAGCAAAAACTCTTAAAATGAAGGAATCAATATACCAAATTACAAATTCAATAGAAAGTATCACCAACAGCCTAGACCACTTGGATGTTGGAACCTCAGACAAAGAAGACAAAATATATACCCTTAAAAATAAATTCAATCACCCAGAGAAGATGGAAAAAACCATGAACAGAACTTCTGAGAAATATGGAATAAATAAAAATACCAAATTTAAGATTTTTCAGAATAGACAAAGGCATGGAGATAAAAACCTAAGGAATTAACAGTCTTTTCAAAGACATAATAGGTAATTTCCCAAATCTAAAGAATGATAAGGGAAATCAAATACAAGAGACTTACAGGACCACAAGTGTACACAATTATAACAGATCTACACCAAAGCAAATTATAAGAATAACTGACATAGAGAATAAAGATAAGACTTTAAAATCTGTGAGATAAACAAATCAAATTACATATAGGGAAAAGTCAATTTGGATTTCTACTGATTTTTAAACCGAGACACTCAAAGACACTCACAGACTGAAGGTGAAGGTTTGGGAAAAAAAAAAACGTATCATATATATGGCCTTAATAAACAAGTTGGGGTTTCCATCCTCATATCCAATCAAGTGGACTTCAAGCCAAACTTAGAAGGGATAAAGAAGGACATTTCTACTGCTTAAGGGAATCATACATCAAGAAGACATAACAATCCTAAATATATATTCCCCCCAAAATGGAGCATCTACATGCAAACTCTTCTCAACTTCAAGAATCAAGTAGAATACAAAACAATAATACTCACTTACTTTAGTACACCTTTCTTTCCCCTGGATTGAACCTCCAAACAAAAACTAAGCAAAGAAACCATAAAATTTAATAATACAATCAATAATTTAGACCTAACAGACATATATAGAATATTTCATTCATCATTGATCAAATACACAAAAGCAGCACATGGATTCTTTTCTAAAACAGACCATATGTTACAAAACAAAGCAACAATTATCCAATACAAAAAACAGAAATACTACCCTGCATTCTATCAGAACATTACAGAATGAAACTAGAAATCAATAATAAAATAAAAATAAAAGCTACTCCAACACCTGGAGCCTAAATAAGAAATGGACTGCAATAGAAATCAGGAAGAAAATTTAAAAATTACTTAGAGGTAAGTGACAACACCTAAAAAACATATCAAAATGTCTGGGACACTATGAAGAGAGTGCTAAAAGTAAAGAAAGATCACTGCATTGAGCTCATTCATTAAAAGAATTAAAGGTCGACAAATAAATGACCTAACTTTACATCTGAAATCACTAGAAAAAGCAGAACAAATCAACAGCAAAAGTAGTAGAAGACAGGAAGTAATTAAAACCAGAGCTGAAATTAATGAAATTGAAACAAAAGAAACAATTGAAAAGATTCAGAAAATTAAAAGTTGGTTCCTTGAGAAGATAAATTGATAAATTCTTAGCTACACATTGTAGTGAAAGAGAAAGAAAACCAAAATTAGTAGAATTATGATGTAAAGGGAATATCATGATGGACAATACTGAAGTACAGAAGAAAATAAAATTATTTTGAAAATGTATACTTCAATGAAATAGAAAATTATGAAGACCTTGACAAATTTTGAGACAAATAAACTACCCAAACTGAATCAAGAGGACATGCACAATGTAAACAAACCAATAAAAACAATAAAATTGAAGGTGCTATCAAAATTCTACAAACCAAGAAAAGTCACGTACCAGAGATGAATTTTCAGCAGAGTTCCACAATGCCTTCACAGAATAAACACCAATACTCCTCAAATTATACCATTACATAGAATAGAAGAGAATCCTTCCTAACTCATTCTATGAGTATTGTGTTGATACAAAAAAAAAAAAAAAAAACAAAGACCCATGAAGGAGTGAAAACTTCAGATCAATATCCATGATGAACCACACCCAAACATTCTTTTTAAAAATTCTGTCCAATCACATACAAAAACACATTAAAAAGATGATGCTCCACAATCCAACACGGTTTCTCCCAGAGATGCAAGGTTAGTTCAACATATGGAAATCAATAAACATAATTAATCACATCAATAGACTTGAAGTTGAGAATCATATGGTCATCTCAATAGATGGAGAAAATATATTTGACAAAATGCAGATCCACTCATATTTAAAACACTAGAAGAATAAGGGATAGTAGGAACATAGCTCAACATTGTGAAAGTCTTCTATGTTAAGTCAAAAGATAACATTATTCTAAATAGAGAAAAAATGAAGCCTTCCCCATTAAAACTGGACCAGGAAATGAATGCCCTCTTTCAATTATTTTTGACATAGTCCTTGAAATTCTAGCCAGAGCAATTGGACACATAAAAGAAATTAAAGGGATATAAATAGGAAAATAATAATGTAACATATCATTATTTTCCAAAGACACAATTCTACATTTAAAAGACCCAAAAACTCCATCAGAAAATTTCTACATCTAATAAACAATTCAGAAAAATAGCAGGGTCTAAAACCAATACCATAAATCAGATGCATTTCTATACATCAGTGATGAATCAACTGGAGGAGAAATTATTAAAACTAGTCCAATCACAATAACTGCAAAAAAATGGGAATCAATCTAATGAAAGAGGAGATAGAACTCTACCATGGAAACTGCAGAATCCTACATAAGAGAATGGAGGAAATCCTTAGAAGATGGAAAGATCTCCTATGCTCTAGAATAGGTGGAATTAATACTGTCAAAGTGATCATACTCCCAAGACTGTTACAGATTTAATGTGATTCCTACTAAAATATCAACGACATTCTTCACAGAACTGAAAAAAGCAATTGTGAAATTTATTTGCAAAACAAGAGACCCAGAATTGCCAAAGTGATACATAGTAAGAAGAGTAAAGAAGGAGGGATTACAATGCAGACCTAGAGAGTAATGGTAACAAAAATGGCATGGCATTGGCACCAAAATAGACATAATACAATGGTTCAGAACACACAGAGACAAAACCAAATAAATAGTTTTCTCATACTAAATTAAGGCACCAAAAACATACATTGAATAAAAGATAGCCTATTGAATAAATGGTGCTGGAAAAAATGGAAATTCATATATAACAAAATAAAATCATAACTCTATCTCTAACTCTGTGGACAAATCAATGCAAAGATGAGTAAAGTTATGTACTAAAACAGAGATCCTGCAGATAATAGAAGAAAAAGTAGGACTAAATCTCCACCTAGTCAACTTAGAAATTGGCCTCCTTAACAAGTCTCCAAAAGCACAAGAAGTAGATTCAAGAAATCATAAAAGGGATAGACTCGAAATAAAAATCTTCTCAGCAAAGAAAACAATCTTTAACATGAAGAGAGTGCCTATGGAATGGAAGAAAATCTACCATATACACCTTACATAAAGTGATAATCTACAGAATATATATAAGGAACTCAAAAAACTTAACACCAAAAATAACCAGATCAGGGCTGGGGATGTAGCCCAGATGGTAGAGTGCTTGCCTTGAAATCACAGGGCCCTGAGTTCAATCCCCAGCACCACAAAAAAAGAAAAAAAAATCTCAATCAATAAATGAGGTAATGAACTGAACCAACACTTCACAGAAGAAAAATTACAAATGATCAACTCACATGAAAAATTGTTCATCACCTCTACCAATTAGAGATATGCAACTCAAAACCACTTTATGATTTTATCCCACTCCTATTACAATAATTTTATAAAAATAAAACATAAAAAATATGTTTTGCTGAGAATATGTGGAAAAGGTACACTCATATATTGCTGCTTGGTCTAAAAATTGATTTAACCATTCTGGAAATTTTATTGAGATTTCTGAGAAAACAGAAAGAAACTACAATTTGATCCAGTTATCCCAGTCCTTGATAAAAACACACAAAGGATTTAAAACCAGCATACTGCAGTGACTCAGCCACATCATTCTTTATAGCAGCTCAGTTCACAATAACTAAACAAGGGAACCAACCTAGATGGCTTTCAACATATGCATAGATAAGAAAATATAGTATAAGCAGACAATGGTATGCTATTCACACTTAAAGAAAAAGAAAGTTTTGGCATTTTCTAGTAAATGCATGCATGTAGAGATTACCGCATTATGTGAAACGAGTAAAACCCAAAAAACTAAAGGCTACATATTTTCTCTGACAGGAAAATGGTGATTCATAATTGGGCATAGGTGGAATGAAGAGTCTGGATTGTGTAGAAAGTAGTGAGGGGAAAGTAATAAGTGTAAGGAGGGGAATGACAGTAAAATGATCTGGACATCATTATCCTGAATAAATGTGTGATTACACTACCTTTGTGTCTGCAACACTTGTAGTCTGTGGAAGAATTTGTTCTCCTTTTGTGTATCCTTTTCTGAATGCATTCTACTGTCATATATAACTAATTGGAAACAATTAAAAATAATTATTGACAAATATTTGTCACACTCTTTTTATTTATACGATTTCTTTTCAGCATGATTTCTCTGCTAGTGAGAAATGAGTACTTTTCCATTAAAAGCTTCGTCATATTCTTTGCATTTGTATGATTTCCTGGTGGTTAATTAGCCATAATTTTTTATTAAAAGTTTTGCAACAATGTGAATATTCCTAAGACTTCTCACCAGTATGAATTCCCAGATGTCAAATAAGGTTTGATTTTACATTAAAAGCTTAGCTGCATTCTTTACATTCATAAGGCTTCTATCCAGTATGAATTCTCTGGTGTTGAGTAAGGTGTGCTCTTTGATAGAAAGATTTGCCACATTCTTTACATTGGTAGGGTTTCTCTCCAGTATGAATTCTCTGGTGGCGACTAAGGTCTGATTTGTACAGCATGCTTTGTTGCATGCTATACATTTGTAAGGCTTCTCTCCTGTATGAATTTTTTGATGGCAAATAAGGTTTGATTTGCAATGAAAGCTTTGCCACATTCTTTACATTGGTAGTGCCTCTCTACTGTGTGAATTATCTGATGACAAATAAGGTACGATTTGTGATTAAAAGCTTTGTTGCATGTTGTACATTTGAAGAGTTTCTATCCTGTATGATTTCTCTGGTGTTTAGTAAGTTGTGATATTTTTTTTAAAGATTTTTTTTAATTGTAAACAAAAGGGATACATGTGTTTCTCTGTTTGAACATGGCGTAAGGCATACCATTTGTGTAATCATAAATTTACATAGAGTAATGTTGTTTGATTCATTCTATTATTTTTTTCCTTCCCCCCCACCCCTCCCACCCCTAAGGTATGATCTTTGATAAAAAGCTTTGCCACATTCTTCACATTGGTAGGGCTTCTCTTCAGTATGAATTCTCTGATGACAAATAAGGTACGATTTGTCATTAAAAGCCTTGTTGCATGTTGTACATTTGAAGGGCTTCTCTCCTATATGATTTCTCTGGTGTTTAGTAAGTTTTGATCTTTGACTGAAGGCTTTGCCACATTCTTTACATTGGTAGGACTTCTCTCCAGTATGAATTCTCTGGTGTCGAGTAAGGCATGATCTTTGATAGAAAGCTTTGCCACATTCTTTACATTTATAGGGCTTCTCTCCAGTGTGAATTCTCTGATGATGAATGAAGTATGATTTGTGATTAAAAGCTTTGTTGCATATTGTACATTTGAAGGACTTCTCTCCTGTATGATTTCTCTGATGTTTAGTAAGTTGTGATCTTTGACAGAAAGCTTTGCCACATTCTTTACATTGGTAGGGCTTCTCTCCAGTATGAATACTCTGGTGTTGAGTAAGGTATGATCTTTGATAAAAAACTTTGCCACATTCGTTACATTGGTAGGGCTTGTCTCCAGTATAAAATGTCTGATGACAAATAAGATACAATTTGTCATTAAAAGCTTTGTTGCATGTTGTACATTTGAAGGGCTTCTCTCCTGTATGAATTCTCTGGTGTTCAGTAAGTTGTGATCTTTGACAGAAAGCTTTGCCACATTTTTTACATTGGTAGAGCTTCTCTCTAGTATGAATTTTCTAGTGTCGAGTAAGGCATGATCTTTGATTGAAAGCTTTGCCACATTCTTTACATTTATAGGACTTCTCTCCAGTGTGAATTCTCTGATGACGAATGAAGTGCGATTTGCGATTAAAAGCTTTGGTGCATGTTGTACATTTGAAGGACTTCTCTCCTGTATGATTTATCTGGTGTTTAGTAAGGTGTGATCTTTGACAGAAAGCTTTGCCACATTCTTTACATTGGTAGGGCTTCTCTCCAGTATGAATTCTCTGATGTCGAGTAAGGCATGATCTTTGATAGAAAGTTTTGCCACATTCTTTACATTGGTAGGGCTTCTCTCCAGTGTGAATTCTCTGATGACAAATAAGGTACGATTTGTCATTAAAAGCTTTGTTGCATGTTGTACATTTGAAGGGCTTCTCTCCTATATGATTTATCTGGTGTTTAGTAAGATGTGATCTTTGCAGAAAGCTTTGCCACATTCTTTACACTGGTAGGGCTTCTCTCCAGTATGAATTCTCTGGTGTTGAGTAAGGTGTGATCTTTTATAGAAAGCTTTGCCACATTCTTTACATTGATAGGGCTTCTCATCAGTGTGAATTCTCTGGTGTTGAGTAAGATATGATCTTTGATATAAAGTTTTGCCACATTCTATAAATTGGTCAGGTTTCTTTCCATTGTCAATTCTCTGATTGTGAATAAGGTCTGATTTTGCATTAAGAGTTTTGCCACATTCTTTACATTTGCACAACTTCTCTCCAGTATGAATTCTCTGCTGGTGAATGAGGCATGGATTTTGATAATATAATTTTTGTTGTTCTCTCTCACTTAAAGTTTTCCATATTGTCCTGTGTTGTAAATAGTCAAGGTGGCACTTTCCACATTTTCCATTAATCACTATTTGAAATATATGTCTTATGCCCTGGTCTGGTGAAAATTCTTTGGTATTATGAGACGTCATTGCTGAAATAAATGAAAGTTTAAGAAAATTACTTAGTAGACTGAGATGAATATATTTTGTATATATAACAGGAAATTATAGCAGAGTTAGCAATGTCAGGACATCAGCAGTGCAGCAGATTGGTAAACCAAGGTAATCATTACTTCAGAATCATGTTACATAAAAATGTACAGTCATAAATGTTATAAAAATTAAACAAATTATTGTAGAGAGCACAATATCAAAGATGACTATATTTCTATGGAGAGCAATATAGTATAGGGAAGGAATGGATCTTACTTTTATCAACCAAAGCCTTTCCTCCTTTCTTATATAGCATTGTGCAATTAGGGTAAAAAATCTAGAAGCTGCCCTCACTCTCAGTAGAACAAGGGAAATATAAAACTTACACCAATATTTCTGACTCCTTGAAGATTGTGTGAAAACTGGTTTCTGTCTCCAAAGACACAGAGATCTGGAAATAATTGGTAGACTTTGGATGATAATACAATGGATATTTAACAAGTTTTAAGTGGGTAGAGAGTCTTAAGAAGAAATATAGATAAAATTTTAAGGAGGAAAATATATATATGTGTCTAGAAGATATCACATGAGAACAAATTTGAGAGACAATAAAACCCTTGCACAGCCTATGACAGTAGTATTTAGATGATGCCAATTATTTTCTGATCATCAGAGAATGTTAGAAATCAAAAGTGGAAAAGATGTTAAAAATTCACACATATGTGGCAATTCATTGAACAGTCTTGAACATAATCTTTTTCCAGAATTGAAAAATGAAATTAAAAGATCTTTGTACTTTTCAAAGTTATCTTGAGACTCCATGTAAATATCCCTCAAACTCCCAATGATATTTTTTGCAAAGACAGAAAAAACTAATTCTTGAAATTTTATGGAATATCAAAATTTTATGGATATATCAAAAATATTCAAAGTAAAAACAAAATTGGGGGAATGTTATTTCATGATTTGAGAACAATAAACACTGCAAATTTTCATTGGTAATAGTGACATCAATTAAGACAGAGAAACAGTGAATTCTGAGTGTAATAAGGCCTTGCATATACAACAAATTAAGACATTTGAACACAAAATTTTATTACAGCATTAATCAAGAGAGCTACTATGAGGAAGCAAACCAAATATCTCTTGAAATGAGTGGATGGAGCAGTTTGGAATATAGAAATCACAGAATATTTTTCAAGTTAAAAGTAATAAATTTTTGCAAAATCTATAATCAGGATAAATCTTCAGTACATTATGTTAAGAGAAATATGACACTACCACAAAGAAAAGCATCAATGAACTCTACATACATAAGACAACTAAAAACAAAGAAAAAAAGCAAACATTCAAAAAATCTTCTGAACAGAAATGAGAATGCCATTAATGATAGGAGAAGACAGAAATAAGCACTTGTTTACATGGAAATATATTTATTAATTTTTTGAGGTGTAAGGATTCTATAGATATATTTTGTAAAATTTGAATGAATATTGCTGAACAGGATGCACAATATAGTGGGAGAGCAAGTACTGTTTTGTGGTTTTGATCACAATTAAAATTTCAAACAACATATACTTATAAAAAGAATTGTAAAATATTTGAAAGGTACCTTTAAAATACTATGGTCTCCATCCTATAAATGAGAACAAATTCATGAATTATATATAAAGGGTATGCATATCATCCAGAATTACTATTGTAATTCTGATACACAGAGTTAATAATTTCAATGCCATCCTCACTAACTTTGTCAGAACCTCTCTCCAAATATAAATAGAAAAGGGCTGGGGATAGAGCCCATTATTAGAGTACCCTTGGATCCTATCCCTATTACATTCACATATAAAAAATTACATTACTATGTACATACACAGGATAAAAAATCAATGTGGATAAAACAGAAAATTCATTTTAAAAAGGTCTATTATTTATACAAACAAGTAAAAGCATAAAACTTTTATTGGCAATAGAAATAAGAATCATGAATATCTTAATTCCAACAATGTCCTAGTTTGTGAAGTAATGGAAATTGTCATACATTCATAAAATATGGACAAAAATAAAACTATTATGTGAAGTGAGGAAACCTCTTCTACAAAATGAAATGTAGTCTATAAAATGAAAGAATAAAGGAAAGAAAAATTTAACCAACAATAGATATATTATTTACAAATGCTTTCAAATAACTGCACTCTGAAACTCTTACTACATACCAAAAAAAAGCATTTATTGTGAAAATTGACTTTCATTTTGCAGAAAATACATAATAAGTATTTATTTATAAAGAGCACAAGTAAGTGATTTTTAATTAATAATATTAAAATCCTTTAGAATATAAATTTGTTAAAATGACTTGACCTAGAATTCTCCAAAAATGTGCACATTTTCACCTGGAGACCCACAAATAATAGAAAATATTTTAGATCATGCTGTCACTCAATAGCAAAGGGGACTTGGGTGGTTAATTTAAATGAACTGGGGCATCACTGTAGACCACAGAAAATTTTAAAGAACTTTAAAACATGATAAACATAGGGAAGTACATATTCAATGATAATGGGAGAAATAAACCTAAGCTTCTGAATTTTTTTTTTTTCTGCTACATAACTTCTCCATCACTATTTTAAAATTTGGCTTCTTCCTTAAATTTTGGGCCTCTCAACTATGTCTTCTTATAAGTGTAGACCACAATACTTTATATCATTGAATTACTCTCAGTATCAGTTTTCTAAAGTGAAGGATAAATAACATACCAAGAAAAGGAGAGATTAAAGACTAACAGGAATGCCATTAACATTTTATTTAAACCAAAAGTGCCCTGTTTTTCTTAAAAGCACACATCTGAAACACATTCTTAAAGAGAAGTTCCCAGAAGATATTCATCAAGGGAATAAAATTAAATAATCATAATTAATTAAAATTGTGAAGGGAAGTTATGCATACCCAGGAAGACAAAGTTGCTGTAATTCTGTAACATCACATCTCTATATAAATTTTGTTGAGCTGGCTGAAGGCATTTCCACTCCTCTTCAGTGAAATCAATGGCCACATCCCTGAATGTCAACAGTTCCTGAAATAAGAATAGATGAATAAATAGTACAGAGAGGAAGGAAGCAGCCTGAATTTCATCTTACAGTGGCTGCAGATAATGGATCAAATATAGGAGGCTTCCAAAGCATCAGGCCTTGGATTGCCCAGAGAACTTCTGTTGAAGAGGTGATTGTCTACTGTTAGCCTGCAGACCAACTGCAGACCACCAAGAGAATGCTGGTTGCCTGCTGTTGCCTGGAATTTCACTGCCACAGTACCCACAAGATTCATTACACATGGCTGCCACAATTTTGAGACAATATCCAATACCCATAGGACCTGTGGATGGACTGACAAAGCCCCATCTCCAAGACCACTCAGCCCAACTGAATGAACCCTGCCACCAGGACTCCCAGAACAACTGTCCACACCCCACCTCCAGGACCCCTGAACTACACAGACCATGCTGTGTTCCAGGTCCCCTTCCCAACCAAACACGTTCTGTCCCTAGGACACCCAGTCAACCACACCCATGCCCTGAGCGGCAGCTCCCCATTTGTCAATATACTTATAAGTCAGGTGGCCATCTTGGATTATCACAGAAGGGGAAGCTTCCATCTTTAGGTGGGACAACTCCCATCCTGAGAAGCCTGCTGGAAACTGGAAACTCATTGTCATGTACCTCTCATGCAGCAGGCTACCAGACAATGGGAAGTTTGAATAATGCATAACTGTTATAATGCAGGGTTTTTTTTTCTTTTTGAAAAATTGTAAGTTTTTGTTTCTTTACTTTTCTTGTTCTATTTTTCTTTGTTTACCCATTTCCTCAGAGTCTTTCTCTCACTTTTATCATGCTAACAACCAACTTCTTTTGATTACACTTTCACACTTTCTACAATCTAGAACTTCTATATACTCTTTTCTTATCCCATTAACAGTTAATCCTACATCACTTTTCTTCCTCTTTATCCTCCATTAGAAACTGGAGACCTTATTGCAAATCTATCTGTTATACTGTACATAATAATTGAACTCATCCTCTCTGTTTCTTATGACAATATTGTTAAAAATGTCAAAGGGGCTATTTGGTTTAGGGCTGCATACTATGTGTACTGGGTGCTGCTAATATTGATCTCCCCCTTAATAAAGAGGTTTTGGAAACCTATAGGGTTACTAAAAGCCTATAGGGGGTAAACTTCAACACCAAAGATTTGCACTGCTACAGAGGAAGATACATGAACAACATGAAAAATCAAGGGAAGAAAATGTTCCAAACAGACCTGGATTCTACATTCAGAGAACCCAGTGACAGCATGGAAGAAGAAATATTGGAAAAGGATTTCAGAATATACATAATTAAAATGATTTATAAAGCAAAGGATGTAATAAAAGAGCAAATGCAGGCAATGGAATGATTACTCCAATAAGCAGTTGGAAAAGATTATTTCAACAAAGACATAGAGATTCTCAAAAAAAAAAAAATTGGAAATCCTTGGAAATGAAAGAAACAATAAACTAAATAAAAATTCAATGGAAAGTATCACCAACAGACTAGATCACTTGGAAGAAAAAACCTCAGATAATAAAGACAAAATATTTAATCTTGAAAATAAAGTTTACCAGAGAAGATAGTAAGAAATCATGAACAAAACCTCCATGAACTCTGTGACATTGTGAAAAAAACAAATTTAAGAATTATTGGGACTGAGGAAGCACAGACATACAAACCAAAGGAATGAACGACCTATTCAATGACTTCATATTAAAAAATTCCCCAAACCTGATGAATGAAATGGAAAATCAAATGCAAGAGGGTTACAGAACACCAAAGTACAAAATTACAACAGAACCACACCAAGGTACATTATAATGAATATGCCTCATGTATAAAATAAAGATAGGATTTTGAAGACTATAAGAGAAAAGCATCAGATTACATATAGGGGAAACCAATATGTATATCAGCAGATTTCTCAGCTCAGATTCTAATAGTTTGAAGGGCCTGGAACAACATGTGTCAAGCTCTAAAAGAAAGTGGTTGCTAACAAAGAATCTTATACCCCAAAAATTAACCTTCAGATTTGAAGATAAAATAAAATCCGTCCATGATAAACAAAAGTTAAAAGAATTTACAAATAGAAAACACATGCTACAGAACATTCTCAACAAAATAATCCATGTGGAGAAAATGGAAAACAGCAATGTAAATCAGCAAAGGGAGGAACCACCCTAAAGCAAAGACCAATCAAAGGAGATACCAACTCAAGTTAAAAAACAAAAACAAACCCAAATGACTGAGAATACAAATCATATCTCAATAAATTAGTAAACCATAAAATGACTAGGAATTTATTAGAAAATCATCCATCTCAATAGTTTGAAACAAATACATTATATAAAAGAGTAAAGAAAATTCTAAGCAAAAGAGTAAAATTAGAAGATATTGAAAATAAACATAACAAAGAATCACCAAAGTCAATGATGGTGCTTTTAAAAAGCAAGTGAGTCAGATGTAGTGCAGTAAGCGTGTATTCCAAACAACTCAGGAGGATTAGGCAGGAGGATCAAGAGTTCAAAGACCGCCTCAGTAACTTAGTGAATCACTTAGTTTCTCAGAGAGACCCTGGTAAATTCAGTAATTCTATAAGTAAAAAATATATCAATTATATACTATGTTATTGCATACATAAGTATATATATAATGATGTCTCATTTGAAGTGAATATATTCTGTGAAATGTATTGTAAGATGATTCTGCTATTTTCCAAGTACTGGAGTATAATGACAAGTATCTAGTTGGTACAGATTACTACATGGTGATGCCCTTTGATATATCCATTCCACTGTTTTACATGAAGTCCACCACTGACCAAAACAACATCGTGCCACAATAGACTGATGTTATAAAGTTAAAGCAATCAGTGTAGACCACATGATAAAATTAATACATGGTGGAACTCAAAACAGAACTCTTAATAAGTCTTTTGCTATTTAGACAGTTTAAAATCATAGAGATTGTAGTGTAGGAGAGAAGAAAAATGACATTCTTTCCAAAGAAAAATGCTAGGATATGGGGATATTTGTATGATAGTAAAAATGCTACTGTATGCTTTACTCATACTACATAACCCATTTTCACATACTAAATATAAATATAAGAATTATGAAAAGTGAACTATAAAAGAAAATATAAAACTGCCAGATGTTGACATAAAAAATGAGATAGGATGCATTCGGTGGTACACAACTGAAATATCCAGTACTCTAGAGACTAAGGCAGAAGGATCATAAGTCTATGACCAACCCAAGAAACTTATCAAAATGTGTCTGAAAATAAAATTTAAAAAAGAGCTGAAGATAAAGCTCAGTAATAGAGCACCAGTTTCAATCCCCAATACCAATAAGGGAAAAAGAACAACAAAAAAGTAAATTATTTTAAATTACACAAAATAATATTTTTAAATTCACAAATTATATAATATTAAAATAAAAGTTTCATTCATCACATGATTCCATGAAATGGTACAAGGACAAATGACCTAATTACCTCATATATAATCAAACACTTACAAGAAGAAAACTACAGACTGCAAAAGGAAAAGCAGGCAAGAGACTTGAATATTCACTTTAAATAGGCCATATATAAGCATTCCATAATCATGAAAAACTAAAAATCTTTAGAAACTAGGTAATGTAAAATAAAATCACATCATATACACAAAGTTAAATAGTATTGATGAACATGTGGAAAAAAGGCATTCTCATAAAGGGAAGTTTAAACTTCTATTTATCCTTGGGCAGAATTTTTTTTAATCAAACATACATGATACACCACAAAGAAACAGAGACTGAAATTACAACACCTGGACATATGAAGACATAAATGTATTCCTCCTGAGTTGAAACCCAGGTGCATGGATAAAGGGGATGTATAGTTAAGAAGAAATAAATAATAAGCTGTTAAAAATAATGGTTCTAGAAGTGAGACACTTTTTTTGTTATATTCGGTTTGACAAATACTAAAAAACATCATGTATATTTTATAAAGTTGTCACATAAATGTATTTCATATGTAAGACTATTTAAAATGTGCAAAATGAGAAAATAAAAATACACAGAAGTACATCAAAGAACAAATTGCTCAACTTATGTATAGATGGTAAAACTATCATAAGGAAGACCATTACTCCAAGTCAACTATAATAATACCTCAATGAAATTAAAGAAGGGAACATTGCAAAAGCATCCAAAATTCTCCAGAAAGTTTTTACATATATATAATTAGCCAAGAACTCCCAAAAATATAAAAGCAAAGTACCAGCTATCATTACCTGATACTTATGTATGTTATAAAATTATAATATTGTACTAATATAAAGACTAAGAAATCACAATAGAGAAAATTAGATAGGTAAATCCATATGTATCTAAATATTGCTTTTATTGATATGTGCAATAAAAAGGCCCATATAAATACAATCATATCAAGAAAATTATTTAATATAAATGAATAAAACAATCTAACCAAAAGATAGATATTAGAACTAGAGGCTCAGACCACCGGTTGGGATTGTGTGCAGAATGTGTGACACACTGGAATTTTAGCACAGCACCACCCACAAGAAAGAAGATATTAAGAGGAATGATTATAAAAATATAGCAAATGAAAATACCTAACATGCAAAATAAAGACAGAATTTTAAAGGCTGTGAGAGAAAAGAATCAAATTACATTCAGAGGGAAACTAATAAGAATATCAGCAGATTTTTCAATCCAGACCCTGAAAGCTAGAAGGGCCTGGAACAACATTTACCAAGCCCTGAAAGAAAATGGATGCCAACCAAGAATCTTATACCCAGCAAAACTTACCTTCACATTTGACAATGAAATAATATCCTTCCATGATAAACAAAAGCTAAAGGAATTTAAAAAAAGAAAGCCAGCATTACAGCACACTCTCAGCAAAATATTCCATGAGGAAGAGATGAAAAACAATGATGCAAATCAGCAAGAGGAGGCGCTAGCCTAAAGGAATAGCCAAATAAAGGAGAAACCAAATCATGTCAAAAAACAAATATGAGTCAAATGACTGAGAATATAAATCATATCACAATAATAACCCTGAATGTTAATGGCCTGAACTCATAAATCAAAAGACATAGACTGGCAGATTGGATTAAAAAGAAAAATCCAACAATATGTTGACTGCAAGAGACTCATCTCATAGAAAGAAATACCCATAGACTAAAAGTGAAAGGATGGGAAAAAACATACCATGCACACAGACACAGCAAAAAAGCAGGAGTATCCATCCTCATTTCAGATAATGTGGACTTCAAGCCAAAACTAGTCAGAAGGGATAAAGAAGGACATTACATGTTGCTTAAGGGAACCATAAATCAGCAAGACATAACAATCATAAATATCTATGCCCCGAACATTGGCTCATCCACATATGTCAAACAAATCCTTCTCAATTACAGAAATCAAATAGACCACAACACAATAATACTAGGCAATTTTAACACACCTCTCTCACCACTGGATAGAATGTCCAAACAAAAATTGAATAAAGAAACCATAGATCTCAATAACACAATCAACAATTTAGACTTAACGGACATATATAGAATATACCATCCAACAAAGAACGAATACACTTTCTTCTCAGCAGCACATGGATCCTTCTCTGAAATAGACCATAGTTTATGCCACAAAGCTACTGTTAGCAAATACAAGAAGATAGAGATACTACCTTGTACTCTATCAGATCATAATGGATTGAAATTAGAAATAAATGACAGAATAAAAAACAGAAACTTGTCCAATACCTGGAGACTAAATAATACACTATTATATGATGAATGGATAACAGAAGACATCAGGAGGGAAATAAAAAATTCTTAGAAGTAAGTGAGAACAAAGACAAATCATATCAAAATGTCTTGGACACTATGAAAGCAGCACTTAGAGAAAGATTTATTTCATGGGGCGCATTCAAAAAAAGAAGTAGAAATCAACAAATACATGACTTAACACTACAGCTCAAAGCCCTAGAAAAAGAAGAGTAGACCAATGCCAAAAGTAGTAGAAGACAGGAAATAGTTAAAATCAGAGCCCAAATCAATGAAATTGAAACAAAAGAAACAATTGGAAAAATTAACAAAATAAATAGTTGGTTCTTTGAAGAAATAAACAAAATTGATAAATCCTTAGCCACACTAACAAAGAGAAAGAGGGAGAAAACTAAAATTACTAAAATTCAAAATGAACAAGGAAACATCACAACAGACACGAGTGAAATACAAAACATAATTAGAAGCTATTGTGAAAATCTATACTCCAACAAATCAGAATACCTTGAAGACATCAACAAATTTCTAGAGACATATGAATTACCTAAACTGAATGAGGAGGACATACACAACTTAAATAAACTAATTTCAAGCAATGAAATAGAAGAGGTCATCAAAAGCTTACCAACAAAGAAAAGTCCAGGACCAGATGGGTTCTCAGCCAAGTTCTACAAAACCTTTAAAGAAGAGCTCATTCCAATACTCCTCAAAGTATTCCATGAAATAGAAGATAAGTGAACCCTCCCAAACTCATTCTATGAAGCCAATATCACCCTGATATCTAAACCAGACAGAGACACATCGAGGAAAGAAGATTTCAGACCAATATTCTTAATGAACATCAACACAAAAATTCTCAACAAAATTTTAGCAAATCGCATACAAATATATATTAAAAAGATAGTGCACCACGATCAAGTGGGTTTTATCCCAGGGATGCAAGGTTGGTTCAACATTGGGAAATCAATAAATGTCATTCACCATATCAACAGACTTAAAGTTAAGAATCACATGATTATTTCAATAGATGCAGAAAAAGCATTCGATAAAATACAGCATCCCTTCATGCTCAAAACAGTAGATAAAATTGGGATAGTGGGAACATTCCTTAACATTATAAAGGTGATCTATGCTAAGACCATGGCCAATATCATTATAAATGGTGAAAAACTGAAAGCATTCCCCCTAAAAACTGGAACAAGGCAGGGATGCCCTCTTTCACCACTTCTATTCAACATTGTCCTTGAGAATCTAGCCATAGCAATTAGACAAACCAAAGAAATTAAAGGGATACAAATTGGAAAAGAAGAACTCAAACTATCCCTGTTCGCTGATGACATGATTATATATTTAGAGGAACCTGGAAATTCAACCAGAAAAGTTTTAGAACTCATAAGTGAATTCAGTAATGTAGCAGGTTACAAGATCAATGCTCATAAATCCAATGCATTTTTATACATAAGTGATGAATCTTCAGAAAGAGAAATTAGGAAAACTACCCCAATCACAATAGCCTTGAAAAAAATAAAATACTTGGGAATCAATCTCACAAAAGAAGTGAAAGACCTCTACAATGAGAACTACAGAACACTAAAGAAAGAAATTAAAGAAAACCTTAGAAGATGGATAGATCTCCCATGTTCTTGGATAGGCAGAATTAATATTGTCAAAATGGCCATACAACCTAAAGTGCTATACAGATTCAATGCAATTCCAATTAAAATCCCAATGATGTACCTTGCAGAAATACAGCAAGCCATTATGAAATTCATCTGGAAGAATAAAAAACCTAGAATAGCTAAAACAATCCTCAGTAGAAAGAGCGAAGCAGTGGGTATTGCAATACCCGATCTTCAACTCTACTACAAAGCAATAGTAACAAAAATGGCATGGTATTGGTACCATAATAGAAAGGTAGAACAATGGTACAGAATAGAGGACATGGCCACAAATCCAAATAAATACAATTTTCTCATACTAGACACAGAGTCCAAAAATATGCAATGGAGAAAAATAGCCTCTTCAACAATTGGTGCTGGGAAAACTGGAAAACAAAATGCAACAGTGTGAAATTAAACCCCTATCTCTCACCCTACACAAAACTCAACTCAAAATGGATCAAGGACCTCGGAATCAGACCAGAGACCCTGCATCCTATAGAAGAAAAAGTAGGTCCAATTCTTCAACTTGTTGGCGTAGGATCAGAGTTCCTTAACAGGACTCCCATAGCACAAGAAATAAAAGCAAGAATCAACAACTGGGATAGATTCAAACTAAAAAGCTTTCTCTCACCATAGGAAACTATCAGCAATGTGAAAAGAGTGCCTACAGAGTGGGAGAATATCTTTGCCAACCATACTTCAGATAGAGCACTAATTTCCAGAATCTATAAAGAACTCAAAAATTCTACACCAGGAATACAAATAATCCAATCAACAAATGGGCTAGGGAAATGAACCGACACTTCACAGAAGAAGATGTACAAGAAATCATCAGATATATGAAAAAATGTTCAACATCCCTAGTAATAAGGGAAATGCAAATCAAAACTACCCTAAGATTTCATCTCAACCCAATTAGAATGGTGATTATCAAGAACACAAGCAACAATAGGTGTTGATGAGAATGTGGTGAAAAAGGAAAACTCATACATTGCTGGTCGGGTTGCAAATTAGTGCAGCCACTCTGGAAAGCAGTAGAAACCTTGGAATGGGAGCACCATTTGATCCAGCTATCCCACTCCTTGGTCTATACCCAAAGGACTTAAAGTCTGCATACTACAGAGATACAGCCACATCAATGTTCATTGCTGCTCAATTCACCATAGCCAGATTGTGGAACCAACCTAGATGCCCTTCAGTTGATGAATGGATAAAGAAACTGTGGCATATATATGCAATGGAATATTACTCTGCAATGAAGCATGATAAAATTATGGCATTTGCAGACAAATGGATGAAATTGGAGAATATCATGCTAAGTGAGATAAGCCAATCTCAAAAAACTAAAGGACGAATGATATCACTGATAAGCGGATGAGGACATATAATGGGGGGTGGGAGGGTTTAGCATTAGGTTTAGGGTTAGGGATAAGGAGTGTGGTAAGAATGAAGGAAAGAAGGACTGTATAGCAGGAAAAGAGGGGTGGAAGGGGTGGGGGGGAAGGGAAAAATAATGAATCAAATATCATTGCTCTTTGTAAACATATGGTTACACAAATGGTATGCCTTGACTCCATGTACAAATAGAGAAACAACATGTATCCCATTTGCATACAATAATAATAATAAAAAAATAACAAAATATGAACCTCCTGACTCTAGATCCACTCACAGATATGCCAAATCAATATTTACTCCTGTTTTGAATCTGTGTTAAACTTATAAATTAATTAGTGGCATATAAAGCAAAAAAAATGTACCATCAGTGCTGGGGAGGTAGCTCAGCTGGTAGAGTGCTTGCCTCGCAAGCACAAGGCCCTGAGTTCAATCCCCAGTACTGAAAAAAAAAAAAATCTACCATCAGATGAGTAGGAGAGGTTGGGTTATATTGGTATATTAGCATTCCTTGGGCAATGACCCTATAACAGGGAAAGGATATTTAAATTCACTGCTCCTCTGAGTAGAGGAAGACAGTTTGGGTCATAAACATAGCACATTTAATTCTAAATTTCTTGAGTTTTGAATTTTAATTTAACTGGTGCACACAGAGAAAGAGACTAGATATACATGACTATAAATACCAGAGAAAAGGTGTAGTTTTCTAGGAAAATGTAAGTATCCTGGGTTTTATTTCATGGGACCAGGGAAGAGGAGTTAAAACTCAAGGGTCCCAATTTTTCCTAAGACATTTGTCAGCATAATCTGCAAAAGGCTGATGCTAACAGTTGCGCTTCTTTCTATTCAGCACCAAAGAGTTAACAAGGAAAATACAGGCCATGACTGGAAGCCCGAGTGGAAGTGAAGTACTTCATGAGTCCTCTTCCTCAGCTCACCTCACTAATAACTCCACGACTAAGCAATTCTTTCTATAAGGAATTTGTCTGAAATTCAAATTTTTCCATTCAATGGACTACATCCTAAACCTCCAGGCTTTGGGAGCAATGACAAATGCACATGTGCATACCTCAGTATATCACAAAGAAGAGACCCCATATTGGTATGCAAGCATTTCCATGAGCTAAAATCCCCACAAGGACCTAAGAAAAAGGGTTAAAAGAACAGATCCCTGTTTATTTGTAAAATAGGATCACATCACGTTCTTTCAATGAGTATAAGACAGCCTCGATTCTAACAAACTTGCATCATAAATATAATGCACCATTCAACTATAAGAGTTTCTGTGACTTGAGTGCAGCTGTTAGAATGGCTACTATCAAAAAATGGAAGAATAAAAAGTACCCCAATTATATGGATATGGAAGAAAGAAACACTTAAAACTGCTAGAAATGAATTTAGTAAAACCAATTTTTAAATGTCTTGAAAGTTGAAAGTTCTTTAAAAACTAAAAGAATAATAATTCTGGATGCATTTCCAAAGTATTCAAATCAGTATGTTAAATAAATGGTTGCATTCTCCTCTTCACTGTAACAGTATTCACAGTATCCAAGGTCAGGAAACAACTGAAGAACATTTTGGATAAAGGGTACCCCAAGAGATTTCTTCCATCTTTAGGACACTCAGCTACTTCCCTGAAAATTTGTACTCCTTAAATTAAGTCTGCTGTCTAACAAGATAAGGACCAAGTACTGATATTCACTAGACTTTCAAGAGACATTAGATGTGCCAGCTGTGGGATCCTCATATCAGATAGTTCTGAAACACAGTACCAGGAAAATATCCAAGAGAAAAGGAGAACTTTCTCACATAATTTCCATCAGGGGAACTTTCAACACAAAGATATTTTGAAAAGGTATCTGGCCTTGGAGAGACAAAAGGAGAATACGAGCACATAGTTTTACAAAGGTAAAGTGATTTTTCTCTGCTTTTCTATCAGGTGAAATTCTCATAAATAATAACAACAACAAAAGCCTTTGCTTTTGTCTTTTTTCTATGGTACGGGGGATTTAACACAGGAGCATGTTAAATATGAACTACATACCCAGTCTGTGTTTTAAAAATTTGAGACAGGTGTTTCTAAGTTGCCTCTGTTCAATCTAAATTTCTGATGATGATCTTGGAATTACAATCTTAGCCACCTGAATCTCTGGGATTTTACACATTTGTCATTGCACCCAGCCAAAAAAAAAAAAAAAATTCTATAGAAAGTTCTATCCAGTTCTTGGAAAAAATAATAATAATAATTAAAAAATAATGTGCTCATTTGAAATATAATAGGGAAAAAATAATTGATAATATTGAGGATAGGGGAAGTTGTCATTGAAAATATGAACAAGGAGCTGAAAGTTTAGGATTTTATTGACATATATATAAAAGTTTAAGCTGTGAGACAGGGTTCTGGATTTCACATTTTGCTTCCCATACATTTAGAATATTCAGGAGGATTCAACCAGGTGGTCACACACCTGTAATCCTAGCAACTTTATGAGTTTGGTGTCAAGTTTAAGGCCAAACTCAGCATCTGTTTCAAATTAAAAATAAGAAGTTCCATGGGTGTAGCTTAGTGGTAAAGGACCTCTGGGTTCAAAGCACAGTATTATCATCCCACCAAAACAGAAGAATGAGCTCAGGAAGATGGAAGAACTGAGAAATATACAGACTACAGATCACAACTCTCCTCATGCAGGAAAACAATACATGGAGTTGTGATTCTGATGATCTTCTCTCTCCACAATCCACCACACAATCTGGGAATGTGCTGGAATGCTGGCATATATGTGCTCAGATAGGAGTTCAGATAGTGGCTGAAAATATTCTGCAGAAAGATGACAGCCTACTGCTGACATAAGCCCCACTTGAGTGGCAAGTGAGGATTCACAATTAAAGATCAACTCCTTATTTTGCAATTTAGACTTAGACCTAACCACCAGTCTACGATATTTTTCTTTCTATGGTGAAAGGCCTAAATGAGCAAGTGAACTTGGAATCAAGATAAATTTTGTTGCCAGGCATGGTGGCACACACCTATAATCCCAGCAGCTTGTAAGACTCAGATAGGTGGATTACAAGTACAAAGTCAACCTTAGCAACTTAGCAAGAACCTGTCACTAAATAAAATGTTAAAAGTTCTCATAATGTGGCTCAGTGGTTAAGTGCCCCTGGGTTCAATTCTCAGTACAAAAAAAAAATTGTGTAGATTGCCTTTATAATGTTTAGGAATGTTCCCACTACCCCAATTTTTTCTAGTGTTTTGAGCATGAAGGGATGCTGTATTTTATCAAATGTTTTTTCTGCATCTATTGAAATAATCATGTGATTCTTAACTTTAAGTCTGTTGATATGGTGAATGACATTTATTGATTTCCGAATGTTGAACCAACCTTGCATCCCTGGGATAAAACCCACTTGATCGTGGTGCACTATCTTTTTAATATATATTTGTATGCGATTTGCTAAAATTTTGTTGAGAATTTTGCATCGATGTTCATTAAGGATATTGGTCTGAAATTTTCTTTCCTCGATGTGTCTCTGTCTGGTTTAGGTATCAGGGTGATATTGGCTTCATAGAACGAGTTTGGGAGGGTTCCCTCCTCTTCTATTTCATGGAATAGTTTGAGGAGTATTGGAATGAGCTCTTCTTTAAAGGTTTTGTAGAACTTGGCTGAGAACCCATCTGGTCCTGGACTTTTCTTTGTTGGTAGGCTTTAGATGACCTCTTCTATTTCATTGCTTGAAATTGGTTTATTTAAGTTGTGTATGTCCTCCTCGTTCAGTTTAGACAATTCATATGTCTCTAGAAACTTGTTGATGTCTTCGAGGTATTCTGTTTTTTTGGAATATAGATTTTCAAAATAGTTTCTAATTATGTTCTGTATTTCACTCGTGTCTGTTGTGATAAGCCCATGGCTAATATCATTCTAAATGGTGAAAAACTGAAAGCGTTCCCCCTAAAAACTGGAACAAGGCAGGGATGCCCTCTTTCACCGCTTCTATTCAACATTGTCCTTGAGACTCTAGCCAGAGCAATCAGACAAACCAAAGAAATTAAAGGGATACGAATAGGAAAAGAAGAACTCAAACTATCCCTGTTGCTGATGACAATGATTATATATTTAGAGGAACCTGGAAATTCCACCAGAAAACTTTTAGAACTCATAAGTGAATTCAGTAAAGTAGCAGGTTACAAGATCAATGCTCATAAATCCAATGCATTTTTATACATAAGTGATGAATCTTCAGAAAGAGAAATTAGGAAAACTACCCCATTCACAATAGCATCGAAAAAAATAAAATACTTGGGAATCAATCTCACAAAAGAGGTGAAAGACCTCTACAATGAGAACTACAGAACACTAAAGAAAGAAATTAAAGAAAACCTTAGAAGATGGAAAGATCTCCCATGTTCCTGGATAGGCAGAATTAATATCGTCAAAATGGCTATACTACCTAAAGTGCTATACAGATTCAATGCAATTCCAATTAAAATCCCAATGATGTACCTTGCAGAAATACAGCAAGCAATTATGAAATTCATCTGGAAGAATAAAAAACCTAGAATAGCTAAAGCAATCCTCAGTAGCAAGAGCGAAGCAGGGGGTATTGCAATACCAGATCTTCAACTCTACTACAAAGCAATAGTAACAAAAACGGCATGGTATTGGTACCAAAATAGACAGGTAGATCAATGGTACAGAATAGAGGACATGGACACAAACCCAAATAAATACAATTTTCTCATACTAGACAAAGGTTCCAACAATATGCAATGGAGAAAAGATAGCCTCTTCAACAAATGGTGCTGGGAAAACTGGAAAACTATATGCAATAGAATGAAATTAAACCCCTATCTCTCACCCTACACAAAACTCAACTCAAAATGGATCAAGGACCTCGGAATCAGACCAGAGACCCTGCATCTTATAGAAGAAAAAGTAGGTCCAAATCTTCAACTTGTTGGCTTAGGATCAGACTTCCTTAACAGGACTCCCATAGCACAAGAAATAAAAGCAAGAATCAACAACTGGGATAGATTCAAACTAAAAAGCTTTCTCTCAGCAAAGGAAACTATCAGAAATGTGAAGAGAGAGCCTACAGAGTGGGAGAATATCTTTGCCAACCATACCTCAGATAGAGCGCTAATTTCCAGAATGTATAAAGAACTCAAAAAACTCTACACGAAGAATACAAATAATCCAATAAACAAATGGGCTAAGGAAATGAACAGACACTTCACAGAAGAAGATGTACAAGTAATCACCAGATATATGAAAAAATG
Organism: Sciurus niger; assembly: GCA_020740815.1. Taxonomy (NCBI): domain Eukaryota; kingdom Metazoa; phylum Chordata; class Mammalia; order Rodentia; family Sciuridae; genus Sciurus; species Sciurus niger. The sequence goes on along the minus strand of JAHUXG010011131.1, from coordinate 130,177 downwards.
TTCAACATCCCTAGTAATAAGGGAAATGCAAATCAAAACTACCCTAAGATTTCATCTCACCCCAATTAGAATGGCGATTATCAAGAATACAAGCAACAATAGGTGTTGGCGAGGATGTGGTGAAAAAGGAACACTCATACATTGCTGGTGGGGTTGCAAATTAGTGCAGCCACTCTGGAAAGCAGTGTGGAGATTCCTCAGAAAGCTTGGAATGGAAACACCATTTGACCCAGCTATCCCACTCCTTGGCCTATACCCAAAGGACTTAAAATCAGCATACTACAGAGATACAGCCACATCAATGTTCATTGCTGCTCAATTCACCATAGCCAGATTGTGGAACCAACCTAGATGCCCTTCAGTTGATGAATGGATAAAGAAACTGTGGCATATTTATACAATGGAATATTACTCCGCAATGAAGAATGATAAAATTATGGCATTTTAGGCAAATGGTCGAAATTGGAGAATATCATGCTAAGTGAGATAACCAATCTCAAAAAAATAAAGGACGAATGATCTCGCTGATAAGCGGATGAGGACATATAATGGGGGTGGGAGGGGCTAGCATTAGGTTTAGGGTTAGGTTTAGAGTTAGGCTAAGGAGAGCGGTAAGAATGAAGGAAAGAAGGACTGTGTAGAGGGAAAAGAGGGGTGGGAGGGGTGGAGGGGGGGGGAGGGAAAAATAAAATAAACATCATTACATCCTATATAAAGTAAAAAAAAAAAAAAATTGTGTCTAATTTAAAAACCCAAACACCTCCACTACATTACATGACTCATACAGCTTTTCTTATTACTTTAGAACTTGGTTAGTGGCACTTATTAAATGAAAGCAGGATTTCTAAGTGTGTGTGTGTGTGTGTGTGTGTGTGTGTAATTTTAATATATTTTGCTTGCTTTCTTGTATTTGGGTTGGAATGGACCATGGCCAGCATTTGGAGGGAGAAAAACTACCTCTGGTAGCTTTCTGCTTAAAGCTCCCTGCTTTCATTCAGGGCAGTGTCTCTCCAGATTTTTGAACCTGAGAAAAAATACAGATAAGGAATTGTATTTCTCACCTGAACAAAAAGCAGGTAAGAGAATTGCCTGAACTTTTGTGCATATATAGAATAAGCATATACATTCCATATAAACAAAACTTTTTTTATACCTGATTGTTTATGGGGCTTCCTTTCTAGGACCAGGAAATCCTGGTTCAGTTTATAACAAGGAATGACACCAGCCAGAAGTAATCTGAACCCTCCTGTACAAATTAGCAAAAAAAAATAAAAATAAAAAATAAAAAAAAATAACAGATCTCTATGTCATTTTCTAAACATAGCTGATAGAGGCATGGAGCAGACAACCCTTTTATTGGGGACACGAAGTAAAAGTAGTGAAAGGAAACACAATTAGTTGTACCACCTTGAACCACCAGTGAATTGGAATTTGGAATTCAGACAAGGAAGATTCAACCTTTTATGTGGGGAATATAAATGACATTTATGCCTACAGTGAAAATCTTATTACATACTTTGAAAAGAAAATTTATGTGAGTGGCAGATAATGATTAAACAATTAATTTCTGCAGTGTTTTTCAGGTGATTTGTCAGCCATGGCCATAGCACATACATTTACTACTAGCCTCCATGAAAAGCATTTTCCATCTGTGTTCTCTAAAATCATTTCCCATTATAGAGACAAGTAAACACAGGTTTCTGGATATTAAATGGCAACTCAGTTGCACAGAGAACTACCCAGAGACAGAACCATATAAAATTTCTTCACAGTTCCTCAAAAGCTGATTTGCTCCTGTTGTAGAGGATGTGTCTGAGGAAATATTTTTACTCCATTTTGAAGAGAGAACCTAGAGAAGACATTCCAGGAACAACACAAATATTTTTCCTACTTTCGTGTTAAATAACTCTTCAAAAACTGAGCTATCAACCTAGATATTTTTATGAGGTAAGTATGTGTACATTAAAGGGTGCAAAAAAGCACATCACATGTCCAGAGTCTGAGTATGACTAAGAAGAGAAATAAATCTAAAAGGCTCATAAATTTTAAAGAAAATATATGGAATTATTTCTAAAAATAAATGTCCATTTGTTGCTATCTCTACGACATATTATTTAGAAAACAATAGATTATAATGCATATTTCTTGGAATGCCAAATCTTATTCTATATCATTTTGTATTAAAGCCCAAAATCCAGATAAGTCAATTCATGATTCACTGTCCAAAACATTAAAAAAAATTTTCAAGGAAGGAGTGGATGTTTTTGTGAATGTGTCATTCAACAATTTACTTAACAATGATGTTGAAGAAATATATTCATTTTCCTGCAGCCATAGGGAAGTGAGATTTTCCTAACTTGTATATTCTGTTAGAATTTCAAATATAAGCCCTAGAGTTTCTCTGAAATAAGCTCCAAATACAAAAAATACAAGATATCCACAATACAAAGTCAGGGGAACAAAAATGTAATTTTTTTACTAATTAAATGCAAAACCTTTTATTTTCTTGAAATCCAATTCTATATTTCTTTTTGGATATATTTTCTTAACTTTAAAGACAGAAACCACAAAAGAAATGCAGGAAAATGCCTTGAACTGCCAATTAATACAGGAGATGTCTATATCTAAATCTTCAATAATCATAAAAAATTGAAAATGTAAAGGAATATTCAAAATATTTAGAGAAATATAAAATTCCATCACAGACAAAATATTATTGATGATGATATAAAACATATGAATATCCATAAACTCAAGGAGTTTATTATTATTTGTGGAGACTTTTGTTATTAAAGATATATGTTGCTCACTTTCAAAGACACTTCCTAAAATTGCAGACTATGTGGCCATGATAACAGGTAAGAACACAACAGTACTCATCCAAACACCAACCATACAATTCCAGGGGCATGGTTCAAGTGAATGTAAATTTTGGTAGAGATAAAAAATTATCTGGGATAAATGGTTACTGGGATCCAAATTTTTAGTTATAGTATATTCACTTTAAGAAATAGCATAAAACACCATGATTAAGTTTTATATGTGTGAAATATGCATGTGATATTTCACATGTATACATGTTTAGAAAGAAAATATGTAGAACTTATGAGAAAATAAATATGATCAGAAGCACATGAAACACTCACTTACATATCCCATGTGAAGATGATAAAACTCATCATTACAAGGAAGAAAATTTTCTCCAAAATTTACTGATAATATACCCAGTAAAGTTGCTATGTGCCTATATGAATATATCACAGTAAATTCTACTTTTATGTGTATCTATAAAGCAGTGATGTATAAAACTATAAATAAATCAAAGAGAGAAGGTAGGAGGAGAGGAAATGAGAAACTACTAGGTAATGAAGTGGAGCAAACTATATTCCATGCTTATATGATTATGTCAAAATGAATCCAAATATTATGTATAACAATAGTGCAATAATAAAAAGACAACATGCTTTACTTTTAATTAAATAAGAAACCATAAACTTCTAAAATTCATCCACAAAATTATATATAATTTTAGCAAGGAAATTTTTCAATTATAAGAGCAAAGGGAGTACATTTCATTACCTGATATTCATGTACATTGTGAAACTACACTACTACAATAATCAACAAGGAACCATAATATAAACTAAATCCACATATGAATCCATATGTATGTAAAAATCATATACTTAAATGCAATAGAAAATTCTAGACAAATCAAACCATATCAAGGCAATCTCAGCAAATAAGCTAGACACTGTTTGAAATAAAAAAATAAAAATTGCTAGAGCTATATCTCAGTAGTAAAGTATCCTGAGGATCAACTTCCAGCAACATAACCCCCCCAAAAAAAAGAAAAAGAAAAAGGAAAAAGAAAGGAAAAATGAAAATTCACTGGCTCAGGAGGAAATGTGGTCCTTACAGATCACAGCTGCTCTCCTGCAGGAAAATGGCATGTGGAGATTTGATTACAATAATGGGACCCCCTGTCAATCACCAACATCTGAGAAAATGCTGGGACACAGACACACACATGTGTGATAATATTTGAGAATGTCCTGCAAGAATAAGGAAGGCAGTAAGGGGTCTCTGCCACTGACATGTTCTCCACATGGATGACCAGTAAGACAGAAGGTGCACTGGCCCCAAAGGAGGAATCAGGCCTGCAGACTCCAAAGACTGCAGAGAGTCCCAGTTTGCCAGGTCTGGTTTCTGCCACAGCCATACCACTGTTCCAACAGCCTCCCTCCCCAGGCTTGTCATGCCACTGCCCACTCACCATTTCTGGATGTTCAGGAGCCAGTCCTTCTCCATAGGGATCTCCAGTCCCTGCACAGTAGAGCAACCTGGGGATCCTAAGCAGGAGAGTGAAGCCTAGAGCTGAATGACTGATATGGTGGACTCAGGAGAAATGGAGAAGGCAGCAGAAGTCCACCCCCAATTCTCTGTCAGCACACAGGATTGGACAATTCTAACTGCTCCTGATTGGACAGGCCTTCTGACCAAGCCTCTGGGTTATGAGACCAGGGAGCATTCCTTGTGAGTGACAGTGAATAATAGCCAATGCACATGTATAAGAACAGAATGATAGGTTCTTTGTTGCAGTTGTTTTCTTTTGAGGTCTGGGAAATGCACCCCACAGCCTCAGGCTGCTGCTATTTTAAGACAATATTTTCTTCCAGAAGTGGGATCCAGTCCAACCAGCAGAACATTTGAATTTAACCTGGTGCATGTTTCCATTTCAGTTTATAGATTATATAAACCAGTATATTACTCAGGAATTAAAATAATATAATGGTAATTAATATAAAATGTTATTTAACTATTCTGCTCTCTGTTCTTGTTAGGAGACAGATTAAACTTTAAATGGAACAACACCTTAAGGCAACAGTACCAATGAAAACAACACCTAAGGTGCAAGGATAATTGAAATATTTCTAATACTCATATTGACAGCATAAAAAGAAAGAGTTGGAATTGATATAAATAGCATAATGCAGCCTTTTGAAAATATTACCTTCATGTGATTTATAAAATACTACCAATGAAGAAAATGTGCTTTTGGAACTACACCCTGAAGTTTGACTCTCTCCAGCATACTTCATTTTACTGTAGTCACATGCCAGGTTTGAGGGATATGGGTCCCTTGATGTCAGGGACTTAAAGGGTCTGGTCTCTCACTTTAAATGCTAGCATTGAGGGATAGAGTTCCCTAATAATATTGCTCCTCAGGCCCAAAATTATAAGAAACAATACCCTGAGTGGGAGCAGGAAGTTCCAACCAGGAAGTGTCCAAAAGTAGATCATTCTTTCTCACTTCATTCTGACCACAGGTTTTTCACATTGCAGACATCATACAGCAGAAAAATGAAGATGTCCAGGGGTTAGGGACACTTAGCTTGCAGTCTTCCACAGTCCTGATTCTGTTGTTTAAACACATGAAATGCAAACTTACTTGGCAATTTGAGGTTAGACCTCTAGGCCAAGATGTAATATATGTTTCCTCCTGTGGACATAGTTCTATATTTAATAAGTAGGTGCACTGGGACTCAGGATAAGCTGTACCTGATTCCAAAACCAAAATAGATAGACTCATCACAAAACTCTTGCAATATTTCTTATTCTCATCAGACTTTAAAAGTGACAATAATTCAAAAAAGCAGGATATATAATATATGTATATAAAATCCACTCCTGTGTATTACATAGCACAACACAAAGAGAACATTCTCATGTGACTGTATCATCTTGGGGTTCCCATTCCAGAGTCCAGGGAATCCTGATTCAGTTTACCTCAAGGTCAAACACCAGCTAAAATTTATCTCAACATAGCTTTACATATCAAAATAAAGGTTGATGTTAAATATGTGGGAAGTTAAATCAAGGTTTATTAATTATAAAACAGGCTGGTCTGGAGGAATGTAAAGGACCACCAAGTCCTATGTTTTCAATACAAAGTGGGACATGCACTGTAGAATCATGCAGCAGAATTTTTTTTTTTTATTGAGGGCATAGAGCAAATGGAGGCCAAGTAGGAACATACAATTATTGGAAGTACCATAAAATATCAAAGAAATTGAATCTGGATTTCAGACAAGAGTTGGCATGTTGTGTCTGGGCATGTGGATGATATGAGGACCCTGATGAAAAGGTCATAAGATTTAAAAAAAAAGAAGTAGTGATATGTCAGAAAATGGTTAAGCACTATCTACACAGTAACTTAAAGGTGTTTTGACAGTTGTGGGAGCAACTAATATTAATTATTCCATGAAGTCTTGATCCAAACGAGTCCTCTAAAATCATCCAATTGTAGAGATAAGAAAACACAGGCTTCTAGTTATCAAATGTTTTCTCATCATCATATGTCAGACTAACAACTGCCCAGGACATAACTGTATGAAATTCCTTCTAAGATTCTCCAAGTCTGGTTAACTCCTGATATAGGAAACATTTTTCTAGAAAAAAAAATATTCCTTCTCCATTTTAAAGAGAGAGCCTCGCAAAAACATCCCAGCAGGTCTGTTTGAATTGAGACACTATTGTTTGCCCTTTTTTCATGTTAAGGAAAGTCTTCAGTAACAGGTCAACCAAGTTCTACATTAGGGCAAATGATCCCCCCCAAAAAGAAAGAAAAGCAAGCTCAGGAAGGAAGAACTGAAAGCCCTATAGATCACATCTCATGCATAAAAACAGTACATGGCACTGTGAATCTGATGATCATCTCACTTCACAATCCACCACACAATCTGGGAAAGTGCTGGAATGCTGTCACATATGTGCTCAGATAGGATTTCAAGTAGGGTCTGCAGATATTCTGCAGGGATAGGACAGGACATCCAGAGTCTACTGCTGACATATGCCCCATTTGACTGTCCAGTGGGGATTCAGAACTGACCTTCCCCAGAAGAGGACCCAGGACTGCAGACACTAGAGACTATCACAGGGATTCCAGTCTGAAATGCCAGTTCTCACCATAATCAGTGCAGCCAGTTTTAAGCAGCCTTACCCCTCAGTTTCAAGATGCCACAGCACACTCACCTATTACTGGCTTTTGGGGGGATGAGTTTTCTTTCTATAAGATCTTCCAGCATCTGCATGGCACAGCAAACTAGGTCCCCTGAACATAAAAGAGGAAGCCTAGAGATGGATATCAACACTAGCAGGCTCCAGAGACAAAAAACACACCAGAGTGTCAAAGTCTGCTTCTCTTTACTGCCTGTGTGCTGGATTAGACAATGCTTACCTAAGGGCTCCTGAGTGGACAGGGCTTATGTTTTAACAATATCAGACTCAGTTTAGTGAGTTTTCTAAGAGGTGATGACATCAAATGCATAAATGAATGAGGTCACAATGGCAGGCTCTTGCTGTAGCTTTATTCTTTTCAGGTGCTGGGAACTGAAATCCAGAACCTCAGGCTGCAGCTAATTTAAGGCAAGATTTTCTTGGAGAAGTGGGGTCCATTCTAGCCAGAAAGACATTTGCATTTAACCTTACATATAAGGCCTTTTCAATTTGTGGATTATATGTGTCTAAATATTATTTCTGGTTGGAAATAATAAAGTGACAATCCTATAAAATTTCATTTAACTTCCCTGCTCTCTTTTGTGAGAAAACAGATTGAACATTAAACTGGGAATCCCCTAAGACAGTAATATTTAATGAAAATAGTATATGAGTTTCAAGGGTAATTAAAAATATTCTAGTATTCACATAAAAATAAGTAGTAGAAATTGAGTTTAATAACATAACCCAACATATCCATAATGTGAATATTACCATTATGTGACCAACAAAATATTAGTAGTTTAGTATATGTATTTTTGGAACAGCACACTCTGAAAACTATATCAAGCCTCCAGAATATCTCAGTTCACAGAAACATTTTCAAAATTTGATAACTATGATTCCCCTGATCCCAGGAAGATGAAGGTCCTGACCAATCTTTTGTAAGTTATAAGTGAAGGATTCAGTTCTTTGCAGTAGTTGTGGCTCATGTGCTCAGATACAAAGCTTGGAGTCTATTATTTAAATGCATTAAAGGCAAACTTTTTTGCAATTTGGCCTTTGACCTAATGTCCAGTCTGACTTTTTTTTTTCTTTCTATGATGAAAGCCCCTCAATAAGCAAGTGGGCTTGGAATCAAGATGAATTGTGTTGCCAGGCATTGTGGCTCACACCTGTAATCTCAGTAGCTTGGGAAGCTGAGGTAGGAGGATAGCAAGTTCAAAGGCAGTCTCAGAAACTCAGCAAGACCCTGTAACTCAATAAAACATAAAAAGGACTGGGGATGTGACTCACTGGTTAAAGGTCCCTGGATGTTCAATCCCCAGTACACACACACACACACACACACACAGACACATACAAAATGTCTAATTTGAAAGCCCAAATACAAATACCTCCAATATACCACATAATTCAAACAACTTTTCTTATTAATTTAGGACTTGGTTAGTGACAATTGTTCAAAAAAGGATTGTGTGTATGTGTGTGTGTGTGTACATACAAGATTATATATATAAATATATATACAATTTATAATATATTTATATATATAGTATATATATATATATGAATATATTATTATCTATATATATATATATATATGTGTGTGTGTGTATACAAACACAAAATTAGTTGAACCACCAGAGAATTGGAACCTGGAATTCAGACAAGGAAGATTGAACCTTTAATATTTGGTAATGTGGATGACAAGGGTGGCTAAATACATGTATTAGTGGCTTAAATAAGAACATTATCCATCTGTGTCCTCTAAAATTATTCTCATTGTAGAGATGAGACAGCTCAGGTTTCTGGACAATAAATGGCAACTCAGCAGCACCCAAAAACTACTCAGATACAGAACTGCATGAAAGCCCTTCAAAGTTCCTCAAAGGCTTGTTTACTTCTGACATAGGGGGTGTCAATCTGGAGAAATATTATTTTTTCTTCATTTTGAAGACAGTGTCTAGAGAAGAAATCCAGGAATAAAACACATATTTTTCTTTCTTTCATGTTAAGGAATTCTTCAGAAACAGCTATCAACCCAGATAACTTATGAGGGTAAATGCTTGGAGATTACATGATGCAAAAAAGCACAACACAGGCCCAGGGTCTGAGTATGACTCAGGAAATGAAGAAATCTATAAGACTTATAAGATATGAAAAGAAAAATTATGTAACTATGTCAAAAAAATAAAAATTTTTTGTTGGTATTGTCATAATATATCATTCAGTAAACAACCATTTATGCACATTTCTAGAATTTTCCAGTTCTTATCCCATATGATTTTGTATTAAACTCCAAAATCCAGATAATATAATGCATGATTCACTGTCAAAAACATTAAAAAAAAAAAACTTCAAGGAAGAAGAGTGAAAGTTTCACTGAATGTGTCATCCAACAATTTACTTACAAATAATTTTAAGAAAATATATTCATTTTCCTGCAACCATAGGGAAGAGAGATTTTTATTTTTTTTTCTGTTAGAATTTCCAAAGATACACCCTAGAATTCCATTTGAAATAACCTTCAATATAAACAGAAAAGGAACCTACATTACAAGCTCCAAGGAAGAAAAAAGGCAATGTTGGGAGCATGAGGTGGAAAGAGGCTTACATTACCTATGTAAAAGGTTCTCAGGGCATGAACTGTGATACTGTGATTAGAATACTAACCGCACATGGCACAATCACTTTGGTAAACCTAGACCCCTTCCATCCTCAGTCACATTTCTTTCCTCTTACTTTTTCTGCCAGTGACCTTTCAGCCCATTGTTTATAATCTCTGTGCATGTTGTAATCCCTTTGGGTCCAAGAACTGTCAGAGATATTCTGCCCAGCAATTGCTTGATGATATAATCCTGCCCATGTTACAATAAAGTTGATCAAGTTCTCTGAAACTGATCTCTGGAGGTCTTTCTTCAACTCCATTTCCACACCCTCCTCAACTATTTGGTGGGTTTCAGCTGGACAAAGAGACCCCACAAGGCAAATAATTTTTTAAATAATTAATACCCTTTTTTCTTGAAATCAAACTCTATCTGCCTTTTTGAATTCATTTTCATATCTTTGATGCCAGAAACTACAAGGAAATGCAAACAAGAGGCTTGAACTGCCAATTAATACAGGGGATATCTAAGTGTTCAATAATCATAAAAAAGTTCAACATCTTTAGAAATTAGAGAAATATAAAATAAAATTCCATAAGAGACAAAATCAAATAATATTGATGAAGATATAAAACAAGTGAATACTCATAAACTCGAGAAGAGTTTAAGTTATCCAATTGTGGAAAGTTTTGCTATTGAAGATATATCATACTCCTCATCAGAGACTCACTGAAATGACAGCATATGTTACTATGATAATGTAAGGACACAACAGTATTCATCCAAACACTTGTAACTAAGGGAGATGGTACAAGAGAATGTACATCTTGGAAGAGATAAGTAATAACTTCAGAGAAAACTGGTCACTAAGGGCCAGTCACATTTTGGTCACAGTATATCCAGTTTTTAAAATAGTATAAAACACCTTGTTTAATTTTATGTAGGTATAATATGCACTGGTATTTCACATGTATACATGTTCAGAAAGAATGTACATAGATTTTATAAAACAATGAAAATCATCAGATGCTCATTAAAGACTCAATTACACATCCCATGTGTAGATGATGAAACTCATCATTACAAAAATAAAAAATTTTTCCCAAAATTAAAATACAATATATTCCCAACAAATTTTCTATGTACGTATATGAATGTATCACAGTGAATTCTACCTTTATGTGTATCTTTGAAGCAGTAATTAAAAAAAAGAAACTATAAATAAATGGAAGAAGAGGAAGGGATGAGGAGAAAGAAAGGGGAATTTCTGGGTACTGAAGTGAAGAAAATTATATTCCGTGCTTGTATGATTATGTCAAAATGAATCCAAATTTTATGTGTAAATATAATGCAATCATAAAAAATTAATATGCTTTTCTTTTAATAAAATAAGAAACCAAAGTATAAAGTTCTAAAATTCATCCACAAAGTTATACATAACATTAGCCAAGAAATTTTTCAATTGTAAGAGCAAAAGAAATACTTATCATACCTGACATTCATGTATATTATGAAACTATACTATTACAATAAGGAATCACAATATAAATGAAATCCATATAAAATTCATATATATGTAAAAATTATATACTTCATTGCAATATTAAAGTCCAGATAAATCAAACCTTAACAAGGTCAGTCTCAGCAATTTAGCTAGATTCTGTATCAAAATAAAAACTAAAAGTACTAGGGATATAACTCAGTGTTAAATCTTCCCTTGGTTAAACTTCCAGTAAGAAAAAGAAAGAAAAAAGGAAGTGAAGAAAAAGAAAGTAAAAATGAACAATAAGTTAGCTCAGGAGGAAGCAAGTTTCCTGTAGACCACAGCTCTTCTCCTGCAGGAAAATGATATGGGGATTTGATGATGATAATCATCCCACAAGTCAATCACCAGCATCTGGTAAGATCCAACTGCAGGCACACACCTGCCAGATAGTATTTGAGGCAGGGCCTGAGGATGCCCTGTGAAGATAAGAATGGTGGCAAAGGATCTCTTCCCCTGAACTGCTCCCCACTTGAATGGCCAGTAGGACTGAGGGGTACTGCCCCAGAGGAGGGCTCAGGTCTGCAGCCTCCAGACTCTGCTAGCTCCTGTTCCTGTCAAAGCCAGTTCCGTGGTTCCAACAGTCTCCCTCCCCCAGTCGCCCTCCCTAGGTTCCTGATGCCACTGCACACTCACAATTTCCTGGTGCCTATGACACAGACCTGTCCATAGGGATCTTCAACATCTGCACAGTAAAGTAAACCGAGACTCCAAGGGTTGAGGGTGAAGCCTGTAGCCAAATGGCAAAAATGGCGGACTCAGGAGAAAAGGACCCCCGGCCAGATTGTGGAAGCCAGCCCCTCCTCCCTGGTTGCACACAGCATTGGATAGGCTCTCACTAACTGCTCCTGATTGGACAGGGCTTCAGACCGCACTCCCTGAGTCTGAGTCCAGTGAGTCTTTTTTTTTTTTTGAGTGACAAGGAGTATTATCCAATCCAGGTATTAATAAAGCCAGAATGACAGGTTTGTTGGTTGCAGCTTTTTTTCTTTTTCTTTTTAAGTCAGAGAATTGCACCTCAGAACCTGAGGTTGCTTCTGTTTTAAGGCAAGATTTTCTTCTAGAAGTGGGATCTAGCCCAGTCGGCAGAACATTTGCTTTTAACATTGCACATAAGGTCATTTCATTTTATGGGTTATATCCTGTTTATCAATCATGAATAAAATTAATATAATGAAAATTAATATAAAATTTCATTTGACTTTTCTGCTTTCTGTTCTTGTTTAGGAGACACACTGAACTTTGAACTAGGAAGTAACCGCCTAAAGCAAAAATGTACAATGCAAACAGCACAGAAGGCACAAGGATAATTAAAATATTTCTAGTATTCACATTAATAACATAAAAAGAAAGTTAAAATTAATATAAATAATATAACCTGGTACATCCAGAATATTATCTGTGACTAATAAAATACTGCTAATAAGTTATTTGTGTTTTGAGAACTACACCCTCAAGTTTGACTCTATCATAACTTAGTTCACAGTAACTATATTCCAGATTTGAGAGCTATGAGTCCCCTGTTGTCAGAGTCTCTTTATATGCTAGAGTTGATGGATACAGTTTTCTACTAATATTTCTCCTCAGACTCGATAAGTAGGAGAAACAGTGTCCTGAGTGGGAGCAGGAACCTCCAAACAGGAAGTGTCCAAAAGTAGATCATTATTTTCCAATCCACACTGGTCATAGGTTCTTTCCCAGATATCAGGCAGCATAAAAATGAAGGTGGGGAAGCTCAGGAGATTAAAGTCACTTGATAGCCTGCAATCTTCCACAGTCTTGACTCTATTGTTTAAATACATTAAATGCAAACTTATTTGGCAATTTGGACTTAGACCTGAAGGCCCGGCTGTAATATCTGTTTCTTCTGGTGGACAAACTTCCACAACTAATAAGCGGGTGGGCTGGGACTCATGATGAGCTGTATCTGACTCCAAAGCCAAAATACCTCCATCATATCACAAGTCTTTTTCAATGTCTTATTATCATCAAAAAGGCAGGATTTTCCTGGTTATGCTCCAGGCATCTCCTTTTAGCATCTCATGCTCTTTTAGAAATATCTCTTTTATAATACATTTTAGCATATTGCTTTTGGTCTGTAATATCTGCTGATGGCATGAGAGATCCAATGTATTTATTAATTTGACATTGGTTTAAAATATTTTGGTAGATTTTAAAATGTATGAAATAGAAAAGGATAATATGACCATATCAATTGTGTTATATGTAAAGTGAACCCAGTTTTGATTTTTTAATGAAGTGTTTCAATTTAATTGCAAAATGTTTACTTTTTCTTATGACATGTGTAAAATGTATGGATAAACTTGTGACAAATAAGGTATCTGTTAGGGTGATAAGTTGCATACTTGTTATTGTAAAGAAATTTTAGTGTAAAATTGCCTTGGTGTTAACAAACTTTGGGTTAATATATGTACAGTGCTTATAGCAGAGTCTCGAATGTAATGAGTCAATAAATGTTAAAAAATTAAGTGAAACAAGAAGCAAGATTTTGGGGGGCTGGGGATAGAGCTCAGTTGGTAGAGCACAAGTCCCTGGGTTCAATCCCCAGCACTGCAAAAAAAAAAAAAAAAAGCAAGATTTGTGATATAAGTATATAAAATTCAGTCTTATGTAGAATATAACAGCAGAACATTCTCATTTATCTGAGTCATCTTGGGCCTTCCATTCCAGGATCCAGGGAATCTCGCTTCAGTTTATATCTAGAGCAAACCCCAGCTAGAATTTAACTCAACACCCATTTACCTATCAAAATATAGGTTGATATTATTAATCAGTTTAATGATATTATTAATCAGGTTGATGTTTATTAATTATAGAACTGGTTGATCTAGAGAGATGTAAAGGAACACAAAGCTCTATGAGTTCAAAATAAAGAGGGACATGGCCTTAGAGGCATGCAGCAGAATGTTTTTTATTTTTATTTATTGACAGTGTACAGCAAAAGGGAGGCCAAGGTGGGGGAGATATATAACTATTAGCAGTACCATAAAACATTAGAGAATTGGAATCAGGATTTCAGGCCACGAGGAGTTGAGATTGTATTTGGGCATGTGGATGACATGAGTGCCCATGATGAAAAGGTTTTATTTCTGAAAGAAAATTTATATGGTGTCACATAATGGTTAAGCAGTATCTACACAGTAACTTCAAAGTGTTTTGTCAGCTGTGGAAGCACAGCACCTACTTAAATCAAAAACCCCCATGAAGACATTATCCAGCTGAGTTCTCTGAAAATATACAATAGTGGAAATGAGAAAACACAGGTTTCTAAGTATGAAATGGCTTCTCAGTAGTATGTGACTATACTGAGTAATGCACAGGGCAGAACTGTATCAAATTCATTCTAAGCATCTCAAAGTCTGGTTTACCCCTGATATAGAGAATTTCCATCTACAGAAATATTATTTTTCTCCATTTTAAAGAGAGAACCTAGAGAAGACATCCCAGGAGGTCCCTTTGACTTGAGAGACTAATGTTTATCCTATTTTCACTTTAAGGAAACTCTTTAGAAACAGAGGAATGTCAGCCCAGATTCCTCATTGGGGAAAATGCTTGGAGACTAGAGGGTGCAAGAAAGTGTATCACAGGGTCCAAAATCTGAGTATGACTTAGGGAAGAAAAATATCTAAATAACTGATAAATCAACTAAAAGATAATGCAAGCCTATCAGTTGGGAAACTCTAAGAAATGGAACACAGTGATTTTGTTTGCCACATACACAAGAGATTAACCAAGAAAAATAAATTTTAAATGCCAACACCCAGACAATTGTGGATGCAGAGAAGTGGTTAAAACCAGACATTCTGTGGCAATGTAACTTCAGCAACACTTCTGTGATGTAATCTGAATGTAGCTATTAAAATGCTACATGTGCATATCCCTTCACTCAGTGTTCCCTTTCCCAGGAGTCTGTCTTCACCAGAAGACTCGTTTTTTATTAGTTGAATTGTGTCCCTCCCCAAATCTTATATATTGATGTTCCAAATCCCAAGTGCCTCAGACTGTGATTCTATTCAAATATATGTTTCCTAAAGGCATGATTAATTTAATACGGTTAATTGGTGTAAAGTCTAATCCAATTCACCTTTTCCCCTTTAAAAAGCAGCAGTAAGGACACAAATAGCATAGAAAAATGTCAGGCAAACATAGAGACAGAAAATGGCAATATAGATGTCAAAGAGTGGACCTCAAAGGAAATCATTCCAGCAAGCACTTTGATATACAGACCCTGAAATTAGAAAAAATAAATTTCTGTTTAACCCCATTTGTGGCATTCTTGTAACAATCCAATGATACTGATGCAGTTTAATAGGACACATATACTCTGTTCCTGCATCATGGCAGAATGAAGAAACAATTGAATCACATCACATTCCACAAGCATTGAAAGACTGAACTGCTGCAAGATATGATATTATTTGCTAGAATATTATAAAGCCATGTGAGAACACTCTCCTTACCTGATGGGACTATAGAGATTTTTTTGTGCTATGGTAGTCATGTAAAACATGTAGACTGCTTTTACCGCATTTGTTTGTGTAACCATCACTCATGTTTAGGCCAATATGTTCCTGTTAAAGGTGTTACTGTTAAGTCTTGTAAAAGAACTAGAAGTACAGTGGAGATGAATGGTATATGGGTTACCTGGGGCAGGTAGCACCAAAAAAGAAATATTCAATACCAAGTAATCATTAAAAACAATGTGGAAATATCTTCTCTGTTATTTGTACAAGTATGTAATCTGGAGATTTACACATACTAGGCTGCCAGGGGGAGTAATACAGTCTAGATTTCTTTAGGGAAGGGAATATAGGTCATTCAAGTGGTAAATTCCTGGAAAGTGTTTATGGGAGTCCCCATACTTGAGTATTTTTCCTGGACCTATCTTGGACATCTCCAATTTTTATGCCTGTGGAGACCCTTCTCCAGAAGTCTCATCTAACCTTAGACCAGAGATATCAATGTTGGTTGTGTGGTTCACTTGTTCTTACCCCAAGGAGACAAAATTAATTAGTAGCTCCACAATGATCTGCATGGGACTCTGAAAAGAGATTGTCTTTCATGTTGGACAATAATTAACTCTGGCCATCCTGGCTGACTCCACAGGGGACACTCCCATTGAAAATATTTATACCCAGATTAGGTATAGATGAATATATGCATAGGCTTCCATATATTGGTGACACTTGGTTACAGAATAAATTTTTTGGATAAATATTACAAATCTAGATTCTACATTAATAGAATCCAATGACAGTATGTTAGAAGAAATGTCAGAAAAGGACTTCAGATTATACAGGATTAAGATGATTCATGAAGCAAAGGATGAGATAAGAGAGTAAATGCAGGCAATGAATAATAATACCAATAAACTGAAAGAGCACCTGCAGGAAGCAAAAGATAATTTCAACAAAGAGAGATTCTCAAAAAACACCAAATGGAAATCCTTGAAATGAAGGAAACAATAAACAAATAAAAAACTCAATGGAAAGCATCACCAAAAGACTAGACCACTTGGAAGACAGAATCTTAGACAATGAAGACAAAATGTTTAATCTTGAAAATAAAGTGGCCCAAACAGAGAAGATCGTAAGAAATCATGAAGAGAATCTCCAAGAACTATGGGACATCATGAAAAGACCGAATTTATGAATTATTGGGATGGAGGAAGGCACAGAGATACAAACCAAAGGAATGAACTACCTATTCAATGAAATAATATCAGAAAATTTCCCAAACCTGAAGAATGAAATGGAAAATCGAATACAAGAGGCTTACGGAACACCAAATGCACAAAATCACAACAGATACACACTAAGGCACATTATAATGAAAATGCCTAACATTCAAAATAAAGATAAGATTTTGAAGGCTGAAAGAGAAAAGCATCAGATTACATATGGGGGAGACCAATATGGGTAGCAGCCGACGTCTCAACCCAGACTCTAAAAGCTAGAAGGGCCTGGAACAACATATTTCAAGCTTTGAAAGAACATGGTTGCCAACCAAGAATCCTATAATGAGCAAAACTAACCTTCAGATTTGAAGATGAAATAAAATTCTTCCATGATAAACAAAAGTTAAAAGAATTTACAAATAGAAAACCTGCACTACAGAATGTTCTCAACAAAATATTCCATGAGTAGGAAATGAAAAACAACAATGTAGGTCAGCAAAGGGAGGAACTACGTTAGAGAAAATCCACTCAGAGAATAAACCAAGCCAACTTAAAAACCAAAAATAAGCCAAATGACTGGGAATACAAATCATATATCAATAATAACCCTGAACGTTCATGGCCTAAACTCATCAATCAAAAGACATACACTGGCAGAATGGATTAAAAACAAAGACCCAACAATATGCTGCCTGCAAAAACTCTTCTCATAGAAAAAGACACCCACAGACTAAAGGTGAAAGGATGGGAAAAAACCTACCATGCACATGGATTCAGTAAAAAAGTGGGCATTTTCATCCTTGTATCAGATAAAGTAGACTTCAAGCCAATGTTAGTAAGAAGGGATAAAGAAGGACATTTCATACTGCTTAAGGGAACCATAAATCAGGAAGACATAGTGATAGTAAATATTCATGCTCCAAACAATGGTGAATCCCTGTACATCAAACAAACCCTTCTCAATTTCAGGAATCACATAGACAACAACACAATAATTCTCAGTGACTTTAATGCACTGCTATCACCACTAGATAGATCTTCCAAACAAAATCCAATGAAAGAAACCATTGAACTCAATAACACAATCAATAACCTAGGCTTAATGGACATATATAGAATATTCCATCCATCACCGAGTGGATACACTTTCTTCTCAGCAGCACATGGAACCTTCTCCAAGATAGACCATATGTTATGCCACAAAGCAGCCCTTAGGAAATGCAAAAAAAGTAGAGATACTGCCTTGTGTTCTACCAGATCATAATGGACTGAGAGTAGAAATCAAAGACAAAATAAAAAAGTGAAATTACTCCAAAATCTGGACATAAAATAATATGCTATTGAATGAAACATGGATAAAAAAAAACATCAGGGAGGAGATAAAAAAAAATATTAGAAGTCAATGAGAATGACGATACAACATATCAAAATCTCGGACACTATGAAATTGGTGCTAAGGGGAAAATTCATTGCATGGAGTGCATTCCAGAAAAGAATGAAAAGTCAACAACTAAATGACCTAACATTACAGCTCAAAGCCCTAGAAAAAGAAGAACAGAATAACAGAAAAAGTAGTAGAAGAGAGGAAATAATTAAAATCAGAGTTAAAATCAATGAAATTGAAACAAAAGAAACAATTCAAAAAATTGACAAAACTAAAAGTTGGTTCTTTGAGAAAGTAAACAAAATAGACAAACCCTTAGCCACACTAAAAAAGAGGAGAGAGAAAACTTAAATTACTTAAATTCACCATGAAAAATGAAATATCATGACAGATACCACTGAGATACAGAACATAATGAGAAACTACTTTGACTAACAGTATTTCAACAAAATAGAAACTACCGAAGACATTGACAAATTTCTAGAGACATATGCTCCTCCCAAACTGAACCAGGAGGACGTACACAATTTAAACAGATCAATGTCAAGCAATGAAATAGAAGAAGCCATTAAAAATCTACTATTCAAGAAAAGCCCAGGACCAGACGGATTCTCAGCCAAGTTCTACAAGACCTTCAAAGAAGAACTCACTCCAATACTTCTCAAAGTATTCCAGGAAATAGAAAGAAAAGGTTCCCTAACAACCTCATTCTATGAAGCTAATATCACCCTCATACACAAACCAGGAAAAGACACATCAAGGAAAGAAAATTTTAGACCAATATCCTTGATGAATATAGATGCAAAGATCCTTAAGAAAATATTTGCAAATCCTATCCAAAAACATATTTAAGAAAATTGTGCACCACGATCAAGTGGAGTTCATCCCTGGAATGCAAGGATGGTTCAACATTCATAAATCAATAAACATAATCCATCATGTCAATAGACTTAAGGATAAGAATCATGTGGTTATTTCAATTGATACAGAAAAACGTTTGACAAAATACAACACCCTTCATGCTCAAAACACTAGAAAAAAAATCAGGATAGTAGGAACATACCTGAACATTGTAAAGGCTATTTATGCTAAGCCCATGGACATCATCATTCTTAATGGAGAAAAACTGAAACCATTTCCGTTGAAAATGGGAACAAGACAGGGATGTCCTCTTTCACCACTTCTATTCAACATTGTCCTCGAAACTCTAGCCAGAACAATTTGGCAGACCAAAGAAATTAAAGGGATACAAATAGGAAAAGAGGAACTTAAGCTGTCATTATTTGCGGATGACATGATTCTATATTTAGAGGATCCAAAATCTTCCTCCAGAAAACTTCTAGACCTCATCAATGAATTCAGCAAAATAGCAGGCTATAAAATCAACACACATAAAACTAAAGCATTTGTATATGCAAGCGATGAAACAGCTGAAAGGGAAATGAGGAAAACAACTCCACTTGCAATAGTCTCAAAAAATAAAATAAAATACTTGGGGATCAATTTAACCAAAAAGGTAAAAGACCTCTACAATGAAAATGACAAAATATTGAAGAAAGAAATTGAGGAAGACCTTAGAAGATGGAAAGATCTCCCATATTCTTGGATAGGCAGAATTTATATTGTCAAAATGGCCATACTACCAAAAGTGCTGTAGTGCAATGCAATTCCAATTAAAATCCCAATGACAAACCTTACAGAAATAGAGCAAGCAATCATGAAATTCATCTGGAAGAATAAGAAACCAGAACAGCTAAAGCAACCCTTAGCAGGAAGAATGAAACAGAGGGTATTGCAATACCAGGACTTCAACTATACAACAAAGAAATAGTAACAAAAACAGCATGGTATTGACACCAAAATAGACAGGTAGATCAAAGGTACAGAATAGAGGACACAGACACAAATCTAAATAAATACAATTTTCTAATACTAGAAAAAGGCGCCAAAAATATGCAATGGAGAAAAGATAGCCTCTTCAACAAATGGTGATGGGAAAACTGGAAATCCATATGCAACAGAATGAAACTAAACCCCTATCTCTCACCCTGCACAAAAATCAACTCACAATGGATCAAGGACCTTGAAATCAGACCAGAGACCCTGCATCTTATGGAAGAAAAAGTGGGTCCAAATCTTCAACTTGTTGGCTTAGGATCAGACTTCCTTAACAGGACTCCCAAAGCACAAGAAATAAAAGCAAGAATCAACAACTGGGATAGATTCAAACTAAATAGATTTCTCTCAGCAAAGGAAACTATCAGCAATGCAAAGAGATAGCCTACAGAGTTGGAAAATATCTTTGCCACTCATACTTCACATAGAGCGCTAATTTCCAGAATATATAAAGAACTCAAAAACCTCGACATGATGAATACAAATAACCCAATCAACAAATGGGCTAAGGATATGAACAGACACTTCACAGAAGATCTACAAGCAATCAACAGATATATGAAAAAATGCTCAACATCTTTAGTAAAAAGAGAAATGCAAATCAAAACTACTCTAAGATTTCATCTCACCCCAATTAGAATGGCAATTATCAAGAATACAAGCAACAATAGGTGTTGGTGAGGATGTGGGAAAAAAGGTACACTCATACATTGCTGGTGAGGCTGCAAATTAGTGCAGGCACTCTGGAAAGTAGTGTGGAGATTCCTTAGAAAACTTGGAATGGACCTACCATTTGACCCAGCTCTCCCACTCCTCAGCCTATACCCAAAGGACTTAAAATCAGCATACTACAGAGATACAACCACATCAATGTTCATAGCTGCTCAATTCACAATAGCCAGATTGTGAAACCAACCTAGATGTCCTTCAGTTGATGACTGGATATAGAAACTATATATATATATATATATATATATATATATATATATAATATATATACACACACACACAATGGAATATTACTCAGCTATAAAGAATAATAAAATTATGACATTTGCAGGCAAATGGATGAAATTGGACACTATCATGCTATGTGTGATAAGCCAATCTCAAAAATCCAAAAGACAAATGATCTCACTGATAAGCGGTTGATGACACATAATGGGGGTGGGAGGGGGCAAGAATGGAGGAAGGAGGGACTGTATAAATGGAAAACAATGGTGGGAGGGGTGGGGGGAAGGAAATAATAATGGAATGAATCAAACATCATTACCCTGTGTAAAGGTATGATTATGCAAATTGTGTGCTGTTACTCCATTTACTAACAGAAAGAACATGTATCCTATTTGCAATAAAAAAAAATGAGGATGGGTTTATGTAGGAAATATATCTAATTAGAAAAACAGGAAGAAGTACGAAAGAAGTACAGAGCATTGAGATTTTATAGGATAGTACCAAGAAGTTTTGGGTATCATATATGTTTAATTTCCACAAAACGCTTCATGGATTTTCATACCATTTGAATATAAAAAGAGAGGTCTATAAACTTATTTCTTAGTGTGGCTGACACTCTTCTTTACTATTCCTAGCACATAAGCAGAAACAACAATTGTGAACTCTGGACAAAGGAACAAAAGGAATCCTACCAAAAGGAATTAAAGAATGACCAAATCAGGTCATAGCACTGGGCTAGGCTGGGCACGGGTTTTTGTTCATCATTTTTCATGAAGACAGGCCCCAGGGTGGAGGAGTAAAAATATCTTAACACAAACCTGTAGTCTGGCTGCATGTAGATGTACAAAAGAGATAAATTTCCTAGGTAATGCAAAGTGAGGAGTAATGAAGAAAGGAGAAAACCTGAGAGTGGGGAACCAAAGTTTTGTAGATACCTTCTCTGGCTAACATCTGACTGTAAACAAATTTAAGCTAAAAGAGCTGAGATCTGAAGATTCATGAAGATGGAGTTTCTGATGATTGACCTAATGACAATTTAAAGAATTTATAATGGTTGAGGTGAGATCATGAAAAGAACATAGCAAAGTTGTTTGTACATGTGTGGGGGATGTGTATAAGGCAGGTGATCCATGGAACTGGACATTGCCTTATAAAAACAAACACTGCCCAGTCAACGTGAACTTACCATTTGAATTTTCTCATTAATAATTCCAAACTGCATTCCTGCTGCATGATTTTCTCTAGAAGTGCTCAAAGTTCACAAAAAGGAGGGATGCTGTCAGCACAGAGTAAAGGATCAAGAATAAGATCAAGCACAGAATAAGGATCAAGAAAGCTGAGGTTAAGAAAAACCCCATAGCTAAAGGATTCTCAGTCAAGGTCCATCAGACCTTTAAAGAATAACTAATGCCAATTTTTCTCCAATGATTCCATGAAACAGAGCAGCAGAAAACACTGTCAAATTTATTCTGTGAAGCAAGTACCACCCTGATATCAACACCAAAGAGATATCAAGGAAACAAAACTTCAGAACAATATTCCTGACAAACTAGATGTAGAAATGTTTGATAAATTATTGTTGAATGACATTGCAAAATATTAAGAAGATAATGCACCATGATCAAATGAGTTTCATCCAAGGTATGCAAGGTTTTTTTTTTTTAATTTTTTATTTTTTTAATTGTAAACAAATGGGATACAAGTTGTTTCTCTGTTTGCACATGGAGTAAAAGCATACCATTTGTGTAATCATAAATTTACATAGGGTAATGTTGTTTGATTCATTCTGTTATTTTTTTCCTTCCCCCCACCCCTCCTACTCCTCTTTTCCCTCTATACAGTCCTTTCATCTTCCATTCTTGCCACCCTCCTTAAATTCACCCTAAACCTAACCCTAACCCTAACACAACCCCTCCCATCCCCTATTATGTGCCACCATCTGCTTATCAGCAAGATAATTTCTCCATTGGTTTTTTGAGATTGGTTTACCTCACTTAGCATGATATTCTCCAATTTTATCCATTTGCCTGTAATGCCATATAATATCATTCGTTATGGCAGAGTAATAATCCATTGTATGTATATGCCACAGTTTCTTTATCCATTCATCAATTGAAGGACATCTAGGTTGGTTCCACAGTCTGACTATTGTGAATTGAGCAGCTATGAACATTGATGTGGTTGTATCTCTGTAGTATGCTGATTTTAAGTCCTTTGGGCATAGGCTGAGGAGTGGGAGAGCTGGGTCAAATGGTAGGTCCATCCCAAGTTTTCTATGGAATCTCCACACTACTTTCCAGAGTGCCTGCACTAATTTGCAACCCCACCAGCAATGTATGAGTGTACCTTTTTCCCCACATCCTCGCCAACACCTATTGTTGCTTGTATTCTTAATAATCGCCATTCTAATTGGGGTGAGATGGAATCTTAAGGTAGTTTTGATTTGCATTTCTCTTTTTACTAAAGATGTTGAGCATTTTTTCATATATCTGTTGATTGCTTGTAGATCTTCTTCTGTGAAGTGTCTGTTCATTTCCTTAGCCCATTTGTTGATTGGATTATTTGTATTCTTGGTGTAGAGTTTTTTGAATTCTTTATAGATTCTGAAAATAAGTGCTCTATCTAAAGTATGAGTGGCAGAGATTTTATCCCACTCTGTAGGTTCTCTCTTCACATTACTGATAGTTTCCTTGGCTGAGAGAAAGCTTTTTAGTTTGAATCTATCCCAGTTGTTGATTCTTGCTTTTATTTCTTGTGATATGGGAATCCTATTAAGGAAGTCTGATCCTAAGCTGACATATTGAAGATTTGGACGTACTTTTTCTTCCATAAGATGCAGGGTCTCTGGTCTGATTCCAAGGTCCTTGATCCATTGTGAGTTGATTTTTGTGCAGGGTGAGAGATAGGGGTTTAGTTTCATTTTGTTGCATATGGATTTCCAGTTTTCCCATCACCATTTGTTGATGAGGCTATCTTTTCTCCATTGCATATTTTTGGCACCTTTGTCTAGTATTAGAAAATTGTATTTCTTTGGGTTTTTGTCCATGTACTCTACTGTGTACCATTGATCTAGCTCTCTCTTTTGGTACCAATACCATGCCATTTTTGTTGCTATTGCTTTGTAGTAGAGTTGAAGATCTGGTATTGCGGTACCCCCTGCTTTGCTCTTTCTGCTGAAGATTGCTTTAGGTATTGTGGGTTTCTTATTTGTTGGGGGCTATGCTGTGTGGATTGTGCCAGGATGGCACCTGGCAGTCAGTCAGAGGTTGCTTTGATCACATCAACGGTGAGGAGGTTGATTTACATAAGCACACCCAGGTGATTTGTCATTGGCTGTATCCAATTAAGTCCATGCACACAATGCATGCACAGGTGTTCCTGAGTGCTCTTGATCATACCTGCTCATTTTGACCTTTACCATGATCGGGCAGCTAGCTCCTCGCCTAATCTTTGCATAGTTGGCATCAGCCCTACCCTTCACCTCCTGGAGGGGATATAAGCCAGCTCTCCTCGAGTGCCCGGGTTCGAGGTTGGAGAATCCACGTTTGAGGTTCCAGTTCCCGGGTTTCCTGAATCTACAATAAAGCATTCCAAATTCAAGAGCCTCGCTACATTTTCGTCCCCCATGCCAAATTGACTCTGTTGGATGGCGTCAAATGGTGGCCTGTACAGGTATATCTGAGTTTGTCTCCCCTTTTGAGAACTCAAATGGTGAGTAGCAAAGAAAGCTGAAGCCCGTGTCTCTAAGGCAGTTAGATGCTCAAGATAGCTGGCTAGGTAGTGAAGTGCAAAAGTGCATGTATTTTGTGTTGTGTGTTTGTCAAATCCAAGAGTCTTGCTCTAAGTAGCGAGGTAAGCTGAGACCCTGTCTCTCTGAGGCAGTTAGGTGCTCAGGATAGCTGGCCAGGGTAAGCTGAGCCCTTGTCTCCAGGGCAGTTAGGTGCTCAGGTAATCTGGGCCCCTGTCTCTAGGGCAGTTAGGCACTCAGGTGAGTTGAGGACCTGTCTTTCTAAGGAAGTCAGGCACTCAGGATAGTTGACCAGGTTATGAAATATAAAGGAGCTCCAGAATTCATGTATTTAGTGTTGTTTGTGTGTTTGTACTACTGTTAGTGTGGTCTTTGTTTGTCCTGTATCAAATTTAATTATTAGTAAAAGATGGTTTTGTAAATATCACAAAATTAGTCTGAAGGGATAATTCAAAAAGGAGGCATAAAAAATATATTACAAGAAGGAGAAGAAGTGTTAGAAGAGATTGAGGAGGAAGTTAGCTGGAGTAGCCAAAAACAGGAAGGAGGTTCTGAGGAGGAAGGAGATACTGGGGAGGAACTAGAAAATAGGTGAGTTAACACTGCAGAGTTGCTAAAAGGCAGGAAAGATCATGAGATAATTACCCCCTCAGCTCCCCCTTATGATAAAAGGTGGGAGGACCTGACATTTTGTGGGCACTCTTTCTTGTTGGCCTTGTTGTGGTAAAGTCCCAAGTGATACCCGGGATCACTGGGACTCTGTGGAAGGCCCATTAAGACTGTCCTGCCCAGTCTTGGCAGACGGTCAGGGGCAGCAATTTCATCAGGCCCTAGAATTTAAAACAGTAAAAAATCTTAAAGAGGCAGTAGCTACTTATGAGGCCCAAGCTCTGTTTACCATGAGTAAGGTGGAATCCATCGCAACACTTAATCTGACTCCTAGTGATTGGGTGAGTATGTGTTGAGCAGTTTTCCATGGTGGACAATATTTAATGTGGAAAGTAACCAATCAAGAGCTCTGTGCAGAGACGGCTCATAGAAATGCAACCACAGGTTTCCATCAACAAAACCTGGATATGTTGCTGGGACAAGGACCATACACTAAATAACAGCAACAAATTACGTATGATCCAGTGGTCTATCTTCAGATTGCTACTGCCGCCATTTGAGCGTGGAAAATGTTACAAGGTCATGAGGACTTGCAAGGGCAATTCCCCAAAGTTATACAGGGCTCAAATGAACGATATTCAGACTTTGTAGACTTATAACCCCCAGGGACAAGGAATTAGAGAAAGAGTTTATCTAACTATTTAGACCTTATTAATAAAACAAAAAGGGTATAGGGGAGTCATATCCACCTTAGAACAGATTATCCATAGCCCTTTTTACCTTAAATTTTTTGAATTTGCATAAATCAGGAAAATCAGCAGTGGATCGACATGCTGCAGTTGTCACTGAAATAAAGACACAAGCTTTATGGAAAGATGTTGTAACAGGAGAATGGAAAGGACCTTCCCTGGTCTTGATTTGAGGAAGAGGGCATGTGTGTACATTTCCACAGGAAGAAAAGATGCCAATTTGGATTCCAGAAAGGCTAGACTGAGCAGTAAAGATGGTTTGTCAAGATGCAGCCGAGCCCTCTGGTATCCTGCTGCTACTGATGATGGTGGTGAGTTTCATCCAGGGTGAATAGTTCTGGACAATAATCAGGGTATTGCCTTGACTAGTTACAGTCTCTCAAGGTGGTGCAGTCTTTCCTCAGTTCTTTTCCACTAATGAATCTACTGGGCAAGTTACCCTTAGGTGCACACCACCATTGGACTCCAAGTTTACCCTGAATTTATCACTATAAAATGCATTATGCCTCGGCTTTGGCAGTGACACACCTTGTGTGCAGTTGATTGTACATTGGTAGATATTACCTTAAATAAAGAAAACAACTCCAATACAAATGTCACCAGTTACATTGCCCAAATCTATTAATAATATCCATTTGGTCCTTATGTGGTCCTAAGGCATGTATGGATATAAGCCCCCTGGCTTTTGTAAAAGGAGGGTCTATAAGTAAAGGAAAGTGCACTGATCAAAAGGTTAATGGAGTTAATACTGAAATATGTAGAGAGTGAAACAATTACTTTTTCATATACTCCTGTGTGCCTAGCTCTCCCTTTACTTTTTGTGACTTGTAATGAGAACTTCTCTAGACAGTTATTTTCACAGATCACACAACAATGGATGGATGGATTTGATGAGCTGGTAACAAGGTTTCAACGTCAGATCCTTGCCATGAACACCGCTAAGGTGGAAGTCAAACCGGGAGGGCTTATCATGGGAGCATTAGATAAACTAACACAATTTGGCACCAAATTTGTCCCACATTAACCTTTAACCAGACTCTTAAGTCCCACACTAATAAGCTTGGGTATGCTTGTGTTGATTCTATTCTACATCTACAAATGGTTCAAAGCAAGTCAACAGGCTTATAATGTGATCATAAAACAGGCCATGGCCGCCCTTGAAGCGAAACAATCTCCCAGTATATGGCTTAGTATGCTGGATCGGTAGTCAAAGATGGGTAACCATGGGAAAACGCTGTACCAACCTACTACAGAAGGGCCAACCCCGCTTTGGTATTCTTTGATGATGGGTAAGGACAGGATGTTGATTCCCAGGACCTAAGACAGACACGAACCCTGCCAGCTTCCTTTCCATTTCATATAAGGAAGGGGGAGATGTTGGGGGCTATGCCATGCAGACTGTGCCAGGATGGTGCCTGGGAGCCAGTCAGAGGTTGCTTTGATCACATCGGCGGTGAGGAGGTTGATTAACATAAGCACACGCAGGTGATTTGTCATTGGCCATATTCAATTAAGTCCATGCACACAACTTGTGCACAGGTGTTCCTGAGTGCTCCTGATCGTGCCTGCTCGTTTTGATCTTTACCATGATTGGGCACCTAGGTCCTCGCCTAATCTTTGCATAATTGGCATCAGCCTTACCCTTCACCTCCTGGAGGGGATAAAAGCCTCTCCTTGAGTGTCAGGGTTCGAGGTTCGAGGCCCCAGGTTTGAGGTTGGAAGTTCCAGGTTTGAGGTTCCTGTTCCTGAGTTTCCTGAATCTACAATAAACCATTCCGAATTCAAGAGCCTTGCTACTCTTTGGTCTCCTGTGCCAAATTGACTCCGCTGGACAGCGTCAGTTATTCTTCCAGATGAATATCATAATTGCTTGTGCTATTTCTGTAAGGTACATCATTGGGATTTTAGTAGGAATTGCATTGAATCTGTATAGCACTTTTGGTAGTATGGCCATTTTGACAATATTAATTCTGTCTATCCAAGAACATGGGAGATCTTTCCATCTTCTAAGGTTTTCTTTAATTTCTTTCTTTAGTGTTCTGTAGTTCTCATTGTAGAGGTCTTTCACCTCTTTTGTGAGATTGATTCCCAAGTATTTTATTTTTTTCAAGGCTATTGTGAATGGGGTAGTTTTCCTAACTTCTCTTTCTGAAGATTCATCACTTATGTATAAAAATTCATTGGATTTATGAGCATTGATTTTGTAACCTGCTACTTTACCTGTTTCATTTATGAGTTCTAAAAGTTTTCTGGTGGAATTTCCAGGTTACTCTAAGTATATAATCATGTCACTAGTGAACACGGATAGTTTGAGTTCTTCTTTTCCTATTCATATCCCTTTAACTTTTTTGCTTTGTCTAATTGCTCTGGCTAGAGTCTCAAGGATGATGTTGAATAGAAGTGGTGAAAGAGGGCATCCCTGCCTTGTTCCAGTTTTTAGGGGGAATGCTTTCAGTTTTTCACCATTTAGAATGATATCGGCCATGGGCTTAGCGTAGATGGCCTTTACAATGTTAAGGAATGTTTCCACTATCCCTATTTTTTCTAGTGTTTTGAGCATGAAGGGATTCTCTATTTTATCAAATGCTTTTGCTGCATCTATCAAAATAATCATGTGATTCTTAACTTTAAGTCTGTTGATATGGTGAATGACATTTATTGATTTCCATATGTTGAACCAATCTTGCTTCTCTGGGACAAAACACACTTGATCGTGGTGCATTCTCTTTTTAATATATTTTTGTATGTGATTTCCTAAAATTTTGTTCAGAATTTTTGTGTCGATGTTCATTAAGGATATTGGTCTGAAATTTTCTTTCCTCAATGTGTCTCTGTTTGGTTTAGGTATCAGGGTGATACTGGCTTCATAGAATGAGTTTGGGAGGATTCCCTCATCTTCTATTTCATGGAATACTTTGAGGAGTATTGGAATGAGGTCTTCTTTAAAGGTTTTTAGAACTCAGCTGAGAACCCATCTGGTCCTGGACTTTATTTTGTTGGTAGACTTTTGATGACCTCTTCTATTTCATTGCTTGAAATTGATTTATTTATGTTGTGTATGTCCTCCTCGTTCAGTTTAGACAATTCATATGTCTCTAGAAACTTGTTGATGTCTTCAAGGTATTCTGATTTTTTGGAATATAGATTTTCAAAAAAGCTTCTAATTGTGTTTTGTATTTTACTCATGTCTCTTGTGTTACTTCCTTGTTCATTCTGGATTTTAGTAATTAGAGTTTTGTCCCTCTTTCTCTTTGTTAGTGTGGCTAAGGTTTTATCAATTTTCTTTATTTTTTCAAAGAAACAACTATTTATTTAGTTAATTTTTTCAATTGTTTCTTTTATTTCAATTTCATTGATTTCGGATCTGATTTTAACTATTTTCTGTCTTCTACTACTTTTGGTGTTGGTCTGCTCTTCTTTTTCTAGGGCTTTGAGCTGCAGTGTTATGTCATTTATTTGTTGATTTTTATTCCTTTTGTTGAATGCACCCCATGAAATAAATCTTCCTCTACATACTGTTTTCATAGTGTCCCAGAGATTTTGATATGATGTGTCTTTGTTGTCGTTTACTTCTAAGAATTTTTTTCCCTCCTGATGTCTTCTGTTATCCATTCATCATATTATAGCATATTATTTAATCTCCAGGTATTGGAGAAATTTCTGTTTTTTATTCTGTCATTTATTTCTAATTTCAATCCATTATGATCTGATAGAATACAAAGTAGTATCTCTATCTTCTTGTATCTGCTAGCAGTAGCTTTGTGGCATAAAACATGGTCTATTTTAGAGAAGGATCCATGTGTTGCTAAGAAGAAAGTGTATTTGTTCTTTGTTGGATTGTATATTCTATATATGTCCATTAAGTATAAATTGTTGATTGTGTTATTGAGATCTATGGATTCTTTATTTAATTTTTATTTGGAATATCTATCCAGTGGTGAGAGAGGTGTGTTAAAATCGCCTACTATTAATATGTTGTGGTCTATTTGATTTCTGGCATTGAGAAGGATTTGTTTGACGTACGTGGAGATGAGCCAATGTTCAGGGCATATTTATGATTGTTATGTCTTGATGATTTATGCTTCCCTTAAGCAGCATGTAATGTCCTTCTTTATCCCTTCTGACTAGTTTTGGCTTGAAGTCCACATTATCTGAAATGAGGATGGATACTTCAGCTTTTTTGCTGTATCCATGTCCATGGAGTGTTTTTTCCCATCCTTTCACGTTTAGTCTGTGGGTGTCTCTTTCTATTAGATGAGTCTCCTGCAGGCAGCATATTGTTGGATTTTTCTGTTTAATCTAATCTGCTAGTCTATGTCTTTTGATT
Organism: Sciurus niger; assembly: GCA_020740815.1. Taxonomy (NCBI): domain Eukaryota; kingdom Metazoa; phylum Chordata; class Mammalia; order Rodentia; family Sciuridae; genus Sciurus; species Sciurus niger. Next base: position 99,661 of record JAHUXG010011131.1, on the reverse strand, counting down.
GATGAGTTCAGGCCATTAACATTCAGAGTTATTATTGTGATATGATTTGTATTCCTAGTCATTTGACACATCTTTGTTTTTTGACATGATTTGGTTTCTCCTTTGTTTGGCTATTTCTTTAGGCTAGTCCCTCCCATTAATGATTTGCATCATTGTTCTTCATCTCTTCCTTATGGAATATTTTGCTGAGAATATTCTGTAATGCTAGCTTTCTTTTTGTAAATTCTTTTAACTTTTGTTTATCATTGAAGGATTTTATTTCCCCATCAAATCAGAAAGTAAGTTTTGCTGGGTATAAGATTCTTGGTTGGCATTCGTTTTCTTTCTGGACTTGGTAAATGTTGCTCCAGGCCCTTCTAGCTTTTAGAGTCTGGATTGAAAAATCTGCTGATATTTTTATTTGTTTCCCCTTGAATGTAATTTGATTCTTTTCTCTTACAGCCTTTAAAATTCTGTCTCTATTTTGTATGTTAGGCATTTTCATAATAATGTTCATTAGTGTGGGTCTGTTTTAATTTCATGTATTTGGAGTCCTATAAGCCTCTTGTATCTGGTTTTCCACTTCATTCTTCAGATTTGGGAAATTTTCTGATATTATTTCATTGAATCGATTGTTCATTCCTTTGGTTTGTTTCTCTAAGCCTTCCTCAATCCCAATAATTCTTAAATTTGGCCTTTTCATGATATCCCATAATTCTTGTAGATTCTGTTCATGATTTCTTACCATCTTCTCTGTTAGGTCAACATTGTTTGCAAGGCTAAATATTTTGTCTTCAATGTCTGAGGTATTGTCTTCCAGGTGTTCTATCCTATTGGTTATGTTTTCTATGGAGTTTTTAACTTGGTTCATTGTTTTCTTCATTTCAAGAATTTCTGCTTGGTTTTTTCACTATCTCTAACTTTATTGAAATGATCTTTTGCTTCCCATATTTGCTCTTTTAACTGTTGATTGGTGTGATCGTTTAATGCCTGCATTTGCTCTTTTATCTCTTCCTTCAATGCCTGCATTTGCTCTTTCATCTCCTCGTTTTCTTCCCTGATTGTTTTAATTATGTACATTCTGATCTCCCTTTCTGACATTTCTTCTGCTGTGCTGTCATTGGGTTTTATTGATATAGTATCTAGGTTTGTTTGGGACATTTTCTTTCCTTGTTTTCTCATATTGGTCAGATATCAGACTCTGAGATATTTCAGATTTCCTCTTTGGCTTTTAGTATCCCTGTAGATTTCCAGTATATCACCTCCAAGCCTTCAGTAGCCTGAAGTCTTGGAAGAACTTGATAATGCAGTGCTTCCAAAGAAAGCTGCCCCTAGCCCGCTACTGCGTCCATGTCTGGGGTCTTGTTCTATGTGGAAATCTTCTCACTGTGTGGTCCTGCTCCTAGAAGCTGGCTATAGACATGGCCTGACAACACCTGGGTGGGCCAGGCTGCTAGGTAAAATCCTCTCCCTGTACTGCCTTGGTCTCAGAAGCCACCTGTGGGCTGGGGCCCACCACTGGGTTCAGGGCTTGGGGTTGGCTCTATGCAGAAAAGCTCTCACTGGGTGTCCTGCTCCAAGAAGCTGGCTGTTAGATGAGCCTGTCACCGGAGGGAGCAGGGCTGCTTGAGGAAGTCTTTGGCTGCCCTGCCCTGGTCCCAGAAGCTGCCTGTGGGTCAGGGCCCACCACTGGGACCAGGGCTTGGGGATGACTTTGTGTGGAAAAGCTCTCACTGGGCGGCCTGCTCCAAGAAGCTGGCTGTGGGTCGAGCCCGCTGCCGGAGGGAGCACGGCTGCTTGGGGAAGTCTCTGGCTGCCCTGTCCTGCTCTGAGAAGCTGCCCCTGACTGGGCCTGCCACCCAGGCTGAGCTTCACCTCGTGGGAAACACTCACCCCACATCTCTATTTTGGTCCAAGTCTCTCAATACCTCCCTTCTTGAATCCTGGGTTCTGGAGCTATGGGAGATGCAGTTATTCTCTAGTCCACCATCTTGGATCTGCCTGGTATGCAAGGTTTCTAAAAAATATATGCCAGTCAGTAAATGTAATTCTTTTTCTGGCTGATACACAGGTACTGGAAGGTAGGTTGTGGTGGTGAGGCCTGAGGCAGAACAATATTCTTTAAGAGGTCATCCTCTTCAACATCCTCTAACCTGTATTGACTTTCTGTTCATTACACCATTGGAAGTCATTGGGTATTAATGTGGTTCAGCACAGACTGAAAAATCAACATTCTTGCTGAAAACAGCAAAAGTAATTGAAACTTAGAAAACTTTTTAAGAATTGTTACTTAGATGCTGGTGTAATGGTGCAGACCTTTAATTCCAGCAGCTGAGGAAGTTGAAACAGGAGGATTTCAAGTTCAAAGTTAGACTTGGCAATTTACCAAGATCAGGTCTCAAAATAAAACATGAAAGGGGAGGCACAAGTTGGTCGATTAAAGTAAGGAAGCATTTCTCCTAGTTCAGCTATCCAGAATTCAAGCAGTGGTAATACTGTTTCTACCTGAGGCTTAAAGTGAAAAATCCTGAGACTGGAGGGGCAGTCTGTCCTAGCTGAATCAGAGACTCTTTGACTCATTAAATGCCTCTAAAAACAAAAGGATCCAAATGTACGAAATTATGAGACCCACACAAAGATAAATTATTATGCAAATCCTTAATATACAGAATAAGAATAGATTTGTAAAGACTTTCAGAGAAAATGACAGGTAACATTTAGAGGGAAACAAATCTGATCTCAGTTTATTTCTCAACTCAGACCCTCAATGATAGGAGGTCTGGAAATACTATGTACCAAGCTCTGAAAGAAAACTGATGCCAACCAAGGATACTCTTTTCAGAATAATTGTTTCAGAATTTACAATGAAATAAAAAACATCCATAATAAACAAAAGTTAATTGCACTGACATCTAGAAAACCTACACTACAAAACATAGACAACAAGATATTTCATGAAGAAGAACTGGAAACCAGTGAAGGGAAGAACAACACTAGAAAAATAGTTAATCAAAGGAGAAACTAATTCAGATAAAAAACCAGAAGTAACTCAAATAACAGGAAATATAATTGTATCTCAATAATAACATTGAATTTAAATGGTATAACTCATCAGTTAAAAGACATAGACTGACAGATTGGATTCAAAACCAAGACCCCAAAATATGCTGTCTCCAAGAGGCTTACCTCATAGGAAAAGACTAAAGGTAAAATGATGGATAAAAATATTATTTACATGGAACTGTTATACAAGGAGGAATATATATATATATATATATATATATTCTTATATCAGATGAAGTGGACTCAAAGCCAAAGTTAATGAAAAGGAACAAAGAAGGTCATTTCATTCTGCTTAAGGGAATTAGATATCAACAGGATATAACAATTACAAATACTTATGCCTTAAACAATGGAGCATCTACATACATCAAACAAATTCTTCACAATTTCAAGAATTAAATAGACCACAACACAATAATACTGGGTGACTTTAATACATGTCTATTGCCAATTGATAGATCTTCCAACCAAAAACTAAAGAAGCTTTAGAAATAAAAAATACAATTAATAATCTAGACATAACCAACATACATAGAATATTTCATACATCATTGACTGAATACACTTTCTTCTCAGAAGCACATGGATCCTTAAAATAGACCATATTTTAGACCACAAAACAACTCTTTGTAAATATAAAAAATCAGAAATAATATCTTGCATTATATCAGATAATAATAAAATGAAATTAGAAATCAATGATAAAATAAAAAATAGAACCTACCTAACAAGTGGATAATGAATAATAATGAATGGCTAATGGAAAACTGAAGAAATCAGAGATGAAGTTAAAAAAATACTTAGAGGTAAATAAGAATAGTGACGCAACATACCAAAACCTCTGGGACACTATGAAGGCAGTTCTAAGAGGAAAGATTATCAAACTGAGCTCATTCAATAAAAAATAGAAAATCATCAAGTAATTAACCTAACATTACATCTAAAAGTCCAAGAAAAAGAAGAACAAATCAACACCCAAAGCAGTAGAAGACAGGAAATAATTAAAATAAGGGCTGAAATCAATGAAATTGAAACAAATAACTTTCAAGAAGTCAATAAAAAAGTTGGTTCTTTGAGCAAATTAATAAATTTGGTAAACCCTTAATCATGCTAATGAAGAAAGAGAGAATATTCAAATTACTAAAATTCATAATAAAAATGAAGTAGCACCACAGACAGTAATGAAACTCAGATGATAGAAACTACATAGAAAATCTACACTTTAATAAGATAAACAATCATGAAATCAAAAAATTTCTAGAGAAATATGAACTATTCAAATTAATAAAGGAGGTCACAGAATATATAAAAAGTACAATTTCAAGCAATGAAATTGAAGATGCAATCAAAAAGAAAATACCACAACAAAAATATCACAAAGAAAATCCCAGAACTCGATAGAGTCTTAGCCAAGTTTTTCCAGACCTTCATAGAATGTGTTACATTAATACTTCTTAAATTGTTAAATAAAATAGAAATGGAGAAAACACTTCCAAACTCATTATATGAAACTAGTATTACCCTGATAACAAAACCAGATAAAGGTACAGCAAGAAAAGAAAGACCAATTATACTGATGAGCATATCTGCAAAAATCATAAATAAAATACTGGCAAAGAACATACTGAAAAGATAGAGCACCATGATCTAGTGAGGTTGGTGCCAGGAATGCAAGAAGGTTTTAACATACAGAAATCAATACACATAATTCATCACATCAACAGATTTAAATATAAAAGTTACATAAATATCACAATTGATGCAGAAAAAACATTTGACAAAATTCAGCATCTATTCATGCTTAATACACCAAAAAAATTAGAAATATTTCTCAACATTGTAAATATTACCTATGCTAAACCAAAGACCACTATCATTCTAAATGGAGAAAAATTAAAAGTATCCCTGATAGAAATTGAAACAAGACAGGAATGCACTTTTTTACATCTTCTATTCAACATAGTCTTTGAAAGCCTAGCCAGAGCAATTAAACAAAAGAAAGAAATTAAAGGAATATGAATAGAAAAAAGAAAAACTTAAACTATTCCTATTTGCCAATGACTTGATTCTAAATTTAGAAGACTCAAAAAACTCCACCAGAGAGCTTCTAGAATTCATTAACAAATTCAGAAAAGCAGCAGCATACAAAATTAATGCCATATCAATTGTGTTCCTATACACCCTTGATGAATCAGCTGAAAGCAAAATCAGGATGCTAGTCATTCACAATAACCTCAAAAAATACTTGAAAATAAATCTAACAAGAGTCAAAATAGCTCTATGATGAAATCTATAGAACCATAAAGAAAGTAAGTAAAGAAGACATTAGAAGATCAAAAGATTTCCCACCTTCTTGGATAGGCAGAATTAATATGTCAAAATGACACACTACCAAAAGTTTTATACAGATTTAATGCAACTGCTATAAAAATTCCAATGATTTTCTTCGTAGAAATAGAAAAAGCAATCATGAAATTTATTTAAAAAAACAAGAGGCCCTAAATAAATAAAGCAAGCCTTAGTTAGAAAACTGAAGCAGGAGGCATCACAACATCAGACCTTAAGCTATACTACAGAGCTATAGTAATAATAAACAGCATGGTATTGGCACAAAAACCATCATGAAGACAAATGGAAAAGAATAGTAGACACAGAAAAACATTATAATATATATATATGTGGGGGTTCCTGGGAACCCCAGCCTTGGGCGTGGTCAAGATGGCGCCTGACGCTGAGCCAGAGGTGGCCAGCTATACAGTAAACAACCAGCGAATTCCAATAATTGGCTAGTTAACGATGTGACTAGAGCATGCCCCCCCCTCGTGCACCCGTCCTGTGCCTGCAGCTGTCCGCGTTTATCTCGTGTACTCTCCCCTGATTGATTGAAGTGTATATAAGCCTGGTGGGTGGGAGAGTAGGGGGCAGAAGCTGAGGAAGGGACGGAAGAAGCGGAAGAACCGGCGGCGGCGACGGCGGCTGCGGCAGCAGCGGGAGCGGAGCTGGAAGGAGGGAGTACGCGGGAGTGGAAGGAGCTGGGAAAAGGGAAGCTGAGAGTGCGAAGAAGCTAGGGGTAAGAGAAGCGTAGGAAAGAAACTGTGCATAATAAACTTCCAAAGCTTCAGACGTTTGCCGTGTCTCTCTCTGCGGGCAGAGGGGACGCGACATATATATATATATATATATATATATATATATATATATATATATATATATATATGCAGTTCTCATAATAGACAAAGGTGACAAAAACATATACTGGATAAAGATAGACTCTTCAACATATTGTGCTGGGAAAACTGGAAATCCATGTGCACTATAGTAAAATTTAAGCCCTATTCCTCAACCTGCACAAAACTCAACTCAACCTGGATCAAGGACCTAAACATCAGATCAGAGATTCTTTGCCTACTAGCCAAAAATATAGGCCAAACTGCCCACCATGTTGGCTTAGGAACTAACTTCCTCAACAAGATTTCTAAAGTACAAAAAGTAAAATAAAGAATGAATAAATGGGATGGCATCAAGCTAAAAATCTTCATCACAGCAAAGAAAACAAGAATGTGAAAAGAAAGTCTACAGAATGAGACAAACCTTTGCCACCTTCACTACAGACAGAGCATTAATATCTAGAATATATAAAGACTCAAAAAACTTAACACCAAAAAGTCAATAAATAGGCAAAGAAACTCAGCAAGCACTTCACAGAAGAAATACAAATGGTCAACAAATATATGAGAAAATGTTTAATGTCTTTAGCATTTAGATGAATGCAAATTAAAACTACTGAGATTTCATCCCATTCCAGTCAGAGTGGCAATTATCAAGAATACAATAATAAATGTTGGTGAGAATGTGGGGAAAAATGTTCACTCTTACATTGCTGGTGGGACTGCAAATTGGTGAAACCACTCTGGAAAGCAATATGGACATTCCTCAGAAAATATGGAATGAAACCACCATTTGAGCCAGCTATCCCACTCCTCAGTAGATATCCAAAAGAGTTAAAATCAGAATACTAGGGTGATGGAGCTTACTTCACAAGAGCAAAGCTATGGAACCAAACTTGTTGCCCCTCAACAGATGAATGGATAAAAGCAATATGGTATGTATAAACAATAAAATATTACTCATCCTTAGAGAAGAATGAGATTATGCCATTTGCTGGTAAATGGATGAATCACTATCATGCTAAGTGAAATAAGCCAGTCCCAAAAAATCATAGGCCAAATATTCTCTCTGATATGTGGACGCTAACACACAATAAGGGGTTGGGAGGGAAAAACTGAAGTTCATTGGATTAGACAAAGAGGAAAAAATATAAGGTAGTGGCATGGGAATAGGAAAGACATTAAAATAAATTTTATATAACTGTGCTATTTTCACATATGAATACATGACCAGTGAAATTCTACATCATGTACAACCACAAGAATAGGATGCTAATTAGAATAAACTATATTCAATGCATGTATAACATCTCAGAGTATACTCAACTGTTATGTATATCCAAAAAGAACAAATAGAAAATGAAGAAAGGAACCTGGGGGAGGGAGGGAAAAGGAAAAGAAAAACACTGGGAAATGATGTTGAATATTTTTATATTGAATGCCTGTATGAATATGTAACAATAAATCTCATCATTATGTAAAACTATAATGTACATAAAAATATGGAAATCATTTAAAAGTAGTTAGTAGTATACATAGCTATAGCTAATCGGCAAATCATATCTATATTCAATCGCCAGTACCAAAAAATAATTTATATATATATATATTTTTTCATATACATATATAAATTTATATGTAAATACATATAAATAAATACATATAAATATAAATTTATATATAAGACATATATAAAACCAATGGAATAGAAAACACAGACAAATCCACATAGATACAGTGACCTGACATGTGATAAAACTATCAAAAATATATATTGGAGAAAAGAGACTTTTAAGAAACAGTGCAGTCACTCTGGAAAGCAGTATGGAGAATCCTACAAAAACTTGAAATGGACCCACCATTTGACTCAGTTATCCCACTCCTTAGTTTCTACCCAAAGGACCTAAAATCAGCAAACTATAGTAACACAGTCACATCAATGTTTATAGCAGCTCAGTTCACAATAGCTGGACTGTGGAACCAACCTAGATGCTCTTCAACAGATGAATGGATAAAGAAACTTTGATATATATACATAATGCAATAGTATTCAGTCATAAAGAATAATATATCATTTGCAAAAAAAAAAATGGATGGAATTGGAGAATATCATGCTAAGTGAAATAAGGCAAGCCCAAAAAACCAAAGGCTGAAAGTTTTCTCTTAAAGTGGATAATGATATATAATGGGAGTGGGATGTGAGGAATGAGAGAATAATGGGGGAACTTTAGAATATGTAGAAGGAAATGAGAGGAGGGGGTATGAAAATAGTGGAATGAGACAGACATCATTTCCTATGTACATGAATGATTACACGAATGGTATGAATCTACATTGTGTACAACCATAGAAACAAAATGATGTACTCAATTTATGTACAATGAATCAAAAGGCAGTCTGTAAAAAATTAAAAGTTAAATAAAAATAATATAAATTATTTTAAAAAAGAAATGGTGCTATGAAAACAGGATATCCATATGTAAAAAAAAATAAAACTTGATCACTGTTTCTCACCCTGCACAAAAGCCAACACCAAGTGGATCAAAGATCTAGGAATAAAACCAGAAACTACAGTTGCTTAAAGAAATTGTAGGTCCAACACTCCAATATATTGACAAATGTATCAACTTCCACACAAGAAATAAAACCAAGAACCAATAACTAGGATGAAATAAAATTTCAAAACTTCTTCAACACAAAGAAAACAAGAATGTGAATAAAGTGCCTAACAATGGAAGAAAATCTTTTTCACTTTCCCCTCAGATAGGAAATTAATATACAGAATATAAAAAGAACTGGAAACACCATGAACTCCCCCAATTACTGAATGGGGAAAAAATATAAACACACATTGCTCATGAGAAGAAATACAAATGACCAACATATATATGAAAAAATGTTCAACATCTCCAGCAATCAGGAAAATGCAAATCAAAACTGCCTGAAGGAGAAAGTCTATTATTGTTCCCTTGCTCTTTTCCTATACTTCAATAAAACTACTACATTCAAAAAGAACTACATCAAAATTTTATCTCACTCCACTCACAATAGCAATTACCAAGAATAATGTGAATATTGTGAGGGATCCACATATCAAGGGGAAGCAAAGTATAGGAGTTTATTGGATTAGATAAAGGAGAATGAAAGGAAAGGATGGGATAGGAATAGGAATGATAGTAGAATGAATCAGACATAACTTTCCTATGTTTCTATATGAACACACAGTAGAATAGGAAGTTATAGTGCACCCAGTTGTTCCACTCCTCTGTATACATCTAAAGATCTAAAATCAGCATACTATAAAGACACAGCCACGTCAGTGTTCAAAGCAACACAATTCACAAAAACCCAATTTCAAAACCAGCCCACATACCCATCAACAGACTAATGGATAAAGAAAATACGGTGTGTATAAAAAAATTGAATTTTACTTAGTCATATAGAAGAATAAAATGATGGAAAATTGATGAAACTGAAGAATACAATTGCATGTGAAATAAACCAGACTCAGAAAGTCAAGGGTCAAATGTTTCCCCTCATATGTGAATGCTTGACCAAATAATGGAAAAAGGGGGGAATCCAATGAAAATAGAAGAGACATCTGTGGATTAAAGTAACAGGTTATAGGGAAGGGAAGGGGGACAAAGAGAGGGATTAACAGTAGAATAAAACAAACAAAACTCTCCTGTACATAAATGAAAAAAGCACAGTGAATTTCAATTTTATGTATATCTATGATGCACTAATTTAAAAATCTAAAAATAGAAGACAAACCAATAAAAGACAAACTCATTGTCTGCTCTTTCACTCTTGCTTTTTTATACCTCTATATCTTCTCCTCCCCCTCATAAACAACACATCATATGTTGCCTCTCCATCAGTCCTATTCAACTTTTGAAATTGCAAACCTTTTTCTACCCTCTGATCTCTTCTTTCCTCTTAACTCTATTTTTAATTTCTCTTACCACTGATTTATAAAATGTCAGACCCTACCACTAATGCTATAGCAATAATTAATACACAGAAATTCATAAATAATACCTATTATTTGAGTTTATGACAGACATAATTTATGAATACCTACTGTTTTTGCTGAAATTGCTGATCTCACCATTTTTGTTTATTGTGTCAACCAACATTTTAGATGTCATAATAGGAACTAAGTACTTAATTTAATCCCATATATTTTATATAAGGTTTTTTCTTTTGTCTCCCCTAATCTGTGAGGCACTGGAAACCTACAAGATCACTAAAAGCTTGCAGAGTAGTAGCCCTACTGCTTCAAATACATTCAAATAGATGGTTAGATACATAAACAATATGAAGAAGCAAGGGAAAACTTCGACAACAAAACAGAATGATTCACAGTAGGCTCTATTGATATTGCAGTGCAGGAAATGTCAGGGATGAAATAAAAAAATGTTAATAGATAAGATGATCTAAGAGGTAAAAGATGATGTAAAGAGTGGAATCAGAGAGAAAATACAAGAAGTGAAAGATCACTTTGAAAAGGAGATAGGGATTTTGAAGTAGAATCAACTGGAAATACTTGAAATGGAAAATCAATATACCAAGTTAAAAATTCAAACAGAGAATCAAAATGTATCTCATTTGTTTAAAATTAAAATAAATTTTCAAAAAATTCAATGAAAAGCATTACTAATAGACTAGATCATTTGAAAGGCAACAAATACAATGACATAATTTATTTTTAAATATTGTGCTTAGATCTTGATATACCTTTACTTTATTCACTTATATGTGGTGCTGAGAATTGAACCCAGTGCCTTACACTTCCTAAGCAAGTGCTCTACCACAACTCCAGCCCTGTGATCTTGAAAATAAACTTGATCATGGAGAAAAAATGTTAAGAGACCATGAACAGAATTTTCAAGAATTATGAGATAATAGTAAAAGTTAAAATCTAGGCATTATAGAGGCTCAGAGTTACAAATTAAAGGAATGCACAATATTTTCAATAAAATAATAACAGGAAAATTTACAAATTTTAAAAATAAAATGAAAAATCAAATACAGGAGGCATACATCACTCCATATATACAAAATTACAGCAAACTCATTTTGAGGCACATTTTTGCCTAAACTACAGAAAAAGGACAGAATTTTTAAAGCATCTGGAGAAAAATGGTCACATTTGGAAGTAGACCAATTTGGATTTCAGGTGATTTTTCAACCCAGGCCATAAAAACTAGGAGAACTTGAAATAATTTAAACAAATTTTGAAAAGAAAATGTATGCTATCCAAGAATACTCTTCCTGGAAAAATTAACTTCATATTTGAGGATGAAATAAAAACCTTTAATAACTTTTGATAAACACAAGTTTAAAGAATTCACAATGAGAAAGCTGGCACTACAAAATGTATTAAATGAAATATTTCATGAGGAAGAAACAGAGAACACATATGAAAATTTTCAGAGAATGAAACTACACTTGAAGAATGGTATATCAAAGGAAAATCTAATTCAACTTTAAAACTAGAAATAGATCAAAATGTCAGGAAATAAAATTTATCTTCCAATAATAATGCTGAGTGTTACTGTACTCAATTTATCACTCCAAAGACACAGGCTGGTAGGTTGGATTAAAAAACAAGAGCAAACAATATTCTGTCTCCAGTAGTCTCAACTCATAGGCAAAGATATCCACAGACTGAAGATCAAAGGATGGTAGAAACTTATCATTCACATGGATGTCATAAGCAAGCAGCTGTTTCTAGTATCATACCTGATAAAGTGGGATTTGAGATAAAGTTAGTAATTTGGAGAATGGACAGGTAGAATAAATTACATTTGGATTATATTAATTTTATCATCATTGTTTCCTTGACTCCTAACACTGACCCACTGGAAAGAGAGATTGGATGTAAATATGCTTCCAAGAATATGGCATAAAATTTCTTAAACAGAAAAGAAAAAAATATTTTTTATTATTCTCACTGAAATAATGTACTGGAGAATTTAGAAAAAATATTGATGAAAGTTACGTCCTCTGTTCTCTGAAGGACACAACTTTACGCTAACTCTTTAATGACTTGTGCAAATGGAAGGAATGTGTGATTTTATTTTTCAGAACAATATTAGGATAATTAAAATGTGTCTTATAGCAAGAAAAATCAAGGACAATCTTTTGGGGCTGAACCCTCCTTTTTGCATACAATTTAGCAAACTAGTGCGACGTATCTAGCAAACCATCCTCAGTACCTTTTCCTCCCTCACATAGGTTGTTCAAGGAAGGACACCAAGACATCTGTGAAATTTATAATCTGGTAATATTCAATCATTTCTATATGTATTTATTCAACCATGGTAGTCAATGTTTGATATACTTGGGATAAGGAAGTAAATAAAACAAAGTCTCTGTTATCTGGGAACATCATGTTCCAGTGGTACTAAGACACAGTATGCATCAAAGTATTTAATGTTTCTCCCTATATCCCCCATAGAAGAGCTCTCACATATTTCAGAGAAAAAAACATTCAAGGTGATGTCAAAACCTCAAAATCTATTTCACTCAGACCAAGTGCAGAGTTGGTGCAGCAAAACAAGATTGGAAATGACAAAGATATTTGCTGTTTGGTCTTTGTTTATAATAAACTTAAAGTAAACAAACTTGTGCCAGGTCTTAGTAATTTGGTTTTGGCAAACTTCCCCACCCATCCATGTTCTCTCTCTCTCTCTCTCTCTCTCTCTCTCTCTCTCTCTCTCTCTCTCTCGCTGTCTCTGCCTCTCTGTTGTTTTTCATATGACATTAAAAGGAAAAACTTATAATCTTGTCTCCAGGTTAATAAACTTGAGGCAGAGAGAACTCTATTTGTATTATCTGAGCAATGAACACATCATTGACTATATTCTTGCAAAATTCTATTTACAACATGAAGACAGGCAAATTTGTGCATTTGGGGTAACAACACATCATTAACCTATATTTGCCTTGTACAAGGCAACAAAAAACCTGTTACTTATATCATGTTTACATTGCTAAGAAAAGCAGTTTTACCTCAGTACTACAGTTAGCTAATTATGTGGGCATCTCTGCCCTGCTTATGAACTTTCCCAGAGCTGGCACAGACCCTCACCTTTTTGTGCACATCACTGTCAAATATGGCTCCAGCCACAAAGATGCCATGATTGAACTGTTACTATATGCCACATGATCAAGTATAAATGGGGGATGGAAAAAAAAAGAACCAATCAACTCTAATTGAGGTCCTTGGAAAATTTTAAGAAAATATTTGTACTCATGTCAATTTATTACCATACTTTTAAAGAGTGTTAGTAAGGGGGAAGATGGAGTTCTTCAAAGTACTCCTATGTTTTATTACCTCTTTCAGTAGAAATCAACCTACATACTTGTGATTCAGATATGTCATCACAAAGTTACCTTTTCTTGGGTAGAGTCACTAAGTTTTTATAATTTCAAGTAAATTTAGTTGGATCGACCACTCAAAAAGACAGATTTAGAAGGGGCTACCTCTGGTAATTAAAAAGGGGGTAAAAAAACAAAATAGAGAAAAGGTTGGAGATATTGCTCATTTGGTACAGTACATGCCTTGCAAGCACAAGGCCCTGGGTTCAATCCCCAGCACCACAAATAAATAAATAAAAATAAAAATAAAAAGAGGGTAGTGAGTGAGCATGATGTCACATATCTGTAATCCCAGTGACTAAAGTATCTGAGGCAGGAGGACTACAAGTTTGAGGCCAGCCTCAACATCTCAGCAAGAACATGCCTCAAAATTAAAAAGAAATAGGATTGTATGTAGTTTATCAGTAAACTGATCCTGGTTTCAATTCCCAGTGCAAAAAATAATGAGAGAATGGCAAATGATATGTTTTTAAATCTCAGTGATTATCAAACTAATGATCTAATTGAAGATAAAACAACATTAATTCTCAAACCTTTATATGAAAGGTTACATGTCATTGTATCTCAATGAACTCTCCCAGATACCCAAGAACAAATTAAGAAATACAACCATCCTAAGAATGATATGGATTCTTGTTCTGAATTATATTTATTAAATTGCAGTAATTAACTGAAATGCTTTTACCCTTCAAAACCAGAGTCCAGGTCATCAAAACTCTACAATTCATTAGCAATGAGATTCTATGAATAAAATTTGAGGTTAGACTCAAAGATTTAAGGAATTAAACTTATAGGGTCTGAAGCAATATTATTCAAATTTAAGTTGGAAGAGCTAGTCTTACATTTAAGCAAAACCCACATAAGTAAAATTTATTGAAAAACAGAAGGACCATTTCAAAATATTCCCAAAATCTATAAATTCATCAATGAAGAAAGAACAATTGATCATAATTTTTACCAAAAATTTATCCATTTCTGAAACAACATACTATTACTTATAGGAGTAAAACAGAATTATACAATGAGGAAATGGAATCCATTTAACTAGATTCAATCAACTGAATCACTTTTGATTTTTGTTTTTTTTTTGGACAAATGATATTCTTGCAATTTAAAACAAAATTTGGACCTTCTTGATCAAAACTTCTATGCAATGACCTGAAAGTTTAGACAGAAATTTTAAGAAGTGTGGTGCTATGAAATGTTTACAAACATAGAAATTAGCTTCTAAGGTTAAGACATGGGAGAAAAATCCAATTATGTGGGAGAAAAAAGGCATGATGCATCTGTACCTTTGACATATATATTTGGCTAAGCATTCTCTAAATAACTTGATTTTGTTTAAGGATTGAAGAGTAATTGAAACTGGTACATCCTAGATAAGATTACTCCAGCTCAAGCCCTTTAGACCCCCTTTAGTGATACTCTACTCCATAAGTCTAAAACAGGATTTGTTTTGGAACATATGACCAACATGAGGAAACACCTAATTTTTGAAAAATGATATTGGTTCCATGAGCATCTGGCCAGTCAGTCAGTATAGATACATTAAATTCATCACCAGTTTTTCTTCATTTGTTTTCCATGTCACACATCCTGGGATGCAAGATAGCTCCTTTTCTACACTAGGATCTACTGCACCCCAACCCCATGGAAGATGGAGCTTGAGGAAAGTGTACAGAAACCTCTGCTATGGTCAAGATCTTTGACTTAAGAATTTACAAATGTAGGAAATTTCCGAGAATATGGGGAACAAAATACAATACACTTTTACTGTACAATTATAGATGTAACTTAAGTCAATGTGGGTAAGGGCTAAGAACCATAATGAATGCCAAATGCAGTTAAGGTAAAAGAAGCAGCAAATAGTCATTTCTAGTTCACTTTTAAAGTAAAGACCCTAAGGGATGAGAGGAAGATGTATTTGCAAAATGGTTATGGAAAATAGAATTTACATCTGTGTCTTCTTTTAGTTGCAAAACAAATGTTTGCTCATTATTGTATATTTTATAATTATGTCAAAAGCTTAATAAAAGTGCAGTTTTGAAAACTTTTATTTAATTAGAAAATCAGTGAACTAGAAAGTCACCATAAGTAAGATACATGTTTTTATAGAAGTGTTCTGTATTTTCCTTGATTATTTAAAAATTCATGATTAAGTGGGTTTAATCCCAGGGATTCACAATTGATACAATATACATAAATCAATAAATGTAATTCATCAAATAAATAGACTTAAAGGCAAGAAGCACAGATTATTTCAATAAATGCAAAAAAACACAGTATCCATTTATCTTAAAATCTCTAGAGGTCTGGGGATATACATCAGTTGGTAGAGTGCCTGCCTTGCATGCACAAGACCCTGGGCTCAATCCCCAGCAATGCAAAATAAAAAAGAAAAAAGAAACATCAGGAATATAAGGAAAATACCTCAACATTGTAAAAGTTATGCACACCAAAACCAAGGCCAACATTCTAAATAGAGAAATATTGAAAGCATTTCCTATAATAATTTGAACAAGAGATGTATGCCCTCTTTTTCCACTTCTACTCAACATAGTCCTTGAAACTCTAGCCAGAGAAATTAGACAATGAAAGAAATTAATGTTATATAAGTAGGAAAAGAAGAGATCAAATGCTATTTGCTGATGACATGATCCTATATTCAAAAGACCCAAAAATTCTATATCCAAAGGAGTTAAGATCAGTATATTGTCCCAGCAGCTTGGGAGGCAGAGGCAGGAGGATCAGGAGTTCAAAGACAGACTCAACAATTTAACAAGTCCCATGCAATTCTGCAAGACCTTGTCTCTAAATAAAATATAAAAAAGGTAGGTGAGGATGTGACTCAGTAGTTAAGTATCCCTGGGTTCAATCCCTCATAAGAAAAGAAAAACATCAGCCTACTACAGTGATGTGGACACATCAATATTTATAGCAGCTCAATTCACAATAGCTAAGCTATGGAACCAAAGAGTCCTTCAACAGATGAATGGATAAAGAAAATGTGGTATAGATACACAATGAAATATTGCTCACATATAAAAAAGAATGACTTTCTGACATTTGCTAGTAAATGGATGGATCCTAACATGGACTACCATGCTAAGTAAAATAAGCCAAACCCCAAAATACAAAGTTTGAATGTTCTCTCTGATACATGGATGTTAAAACACAAGAAAGAAGTGGGGAAGAATAATAGTTAAGTAGATTAGACAAAGGGAAATGAAGGGAATAGGTATAGGAATAGAAAAGACAGTGGAATAAATGACACAACTTTCCTTACATATGTGAATACAACACAAGGAATCACATCATGTATGACCACAAGACTGGGATCCCAATTAGAATTTCATATCTCCATGTTTCAATAAATATGTCACAATATTCTTATTGTTATGTATATCTAAAAAGAACAAATTTAAAAAGACAAACATCTGCCAGAAAACTTCTAGAACTCATAAATGAATTCTGCAAAATGCTGTGAATCAATTATGCTATTATATATCACTGATGAATCAACTTTAAAGAGAAATTAGGAAATCTATTTCATTCACAATAATATCAAAAATATACCTGGGAATTAATCTAACAAAAGAGGTGAAACTTCAATTAAAACTACAGAACTCTATAGAAAAAAATTGAAGAACTTAGAAGATGGAAAGACCTACCATGTACTTGGATGGGCAGAATTAATATTCACCAAATGGCCACACTTCCAAAAGTTTCCAAAATATTTATTGCAATTCCTCTTAAAATTCCAATGGTGAAGCTGGGTTTGTAACTCAGTGGTAGAACACCTGCATAGAATTGTGAGGTACTGGTTTTGATTCTCAGTAGCACTTAAAAATAAATGAATAAAATAAAGTTCAATCAACATCTAAAAAAAGTCTAGTGGCATTCTCCAGAGAAATAGAAAAAAACTGTCATGAAATTCATTTGGGAAAATAACAAGCCCTGAAGAGTAAAAGAAAACCTTAGTAAAAAAAAACAAAGTGAAGCCAGAGGCATCACAATACCAGATGTTCAATTACACTACAAAGTTATAGTAACAAAAACAGCATGGTATTGGCACCAAAACAGGGAAGAACAACAATGGAGTAGAATAGAAGGCACAGAGACAAAAGCCACATAAATAGAATAATCTCAAACTGGACAAAGGCACCAAAAACATACATTGCAGAAAAGATATTATCTTGAAATCTGGTGCTGGAAAATCTGGAAATCCATGTGTAGTGAAATGAAATTTAACCCTTCTCTTTCACCCTGAAAATAACTGAACTCAACATAGATGATAAACTAGGCATTAGACCAGAGACCCTGATCATACTAGAAGAAAATGAAGACCCCACACACCATCAAGTTGACTTAGTAACCAACTTCTTCAACAAGACTCCTGAAGTGCAATAATTAAAATAAAAAATCAATAAACAGGATGCCATCAAACTAAAAAGCTTCTTCACAGAGAAACAAACAATCAAGAACATGAAGAGAGAGCCTATAAAATGGGAGAAAATCTTTACCATCTGAACCTCAGAAAAGGCACTAATCTCCTGAGTGTGCAAAGAACTTAAAAAGCTTAACAACACAAAAACAAATAATCAGTAAATGGGCAAAGAAACTAAACAGACACTTCTCAGAAGAAGAAATATGAACAGTCAGCAAATATACAAAAAATGTTAAACATCTCTTGCAATTAGAGAAATGCAAATTAAAACTGCACTGAGATTTTACTTCACTCCTGTCAGAATGGCAATTATCAAGAAAACAAGTAACAATAAATAGTGATGAGAATGTGGGGGAAAAGGTACATTCACACATGGATTGCTGGTGGGATTTTCAATTGATGCAACCACTCTGGAAAGCAGTATGTAGATTCCTCAAAAGAACTAGGAATGGCACCAACCATTCAAGGCAGTTATCCCATTTCTTGGTATATATCCAAAGCAATTAAAATTAGCACACTTGTGACACAGTCACATAGATGTTAATAGCAGTGTACCTGACAATAGCTAAACTGTGGACCAACCAGGGTGGCCTTCAAAAGATGAATGAATAAATAAAATGTGATATAACACACTCACACACACACAATGGGGTATTACTCAGCCATAAAATAGAATGGCTTTATGACATTTGCCAGTAAATTGATGGATATGGAGACTATCACGCTAAGTAAAGTCAGCCAGTGTGCACAATCCAAAGGAATAATGTTCTCTCCAACATGTGGAAGCTAACCAACAATAAAGGGGTAAAATAGAAGTTCAGTAGAATAGACAATAAAGAATGGAGGAAAGGAAGGGTTATAAGCAAAGGAAAGATGGTGGATGAGTCTGACATAATTTTCCTGTGTACATATATGGAAATTTCCCAGTGAACCCCATTACCATGTACATCCACAATAATGGGGTACTAATTAGAGTAAGATATATTCCTTGCTTGTATAATTATATCAAAATGGATTCTACTGTCCTGTATAACTAAAACATCTAAATTTTAAAAATAAAGTAAAAAAGATACACTCCATGTTTGTATTAATATGTCAAAACAGACTCTACTTTCAAGAATAGCTAGAAAAAACAAAATAATTTTTTTAAATTTAATTTGATTTTGTGCAAAGGGTGGCAGAAGTGAAGTTGAGAGTAGTAGAAGGAAAAATTAAAGCACATCTGACATGTCTTATGATTGTTGGTGACTTTTAAAGTCCAATATCAACTTTGTGAAATTTTATGTATACCTTCTAGCTCTTTCCAGAAAAAAATATTACACATACTGAAACAAACAATGTATCTTGCTCCATAACTACATAATGGGATATGCAAAGATGGACATCAACATTTAAGACAATAGTACAATAACAGATTCACACTTCAGTTTTACTTCAAATCCATTATTCAGTTTTTTTTTTAATTCTCTGCAAGACCTTATGTTAGCTGACTGCCTGAAGATGTACATTCAAGAGAACAGGCATTTGCTTTCTTTGACTGTCAGAGGCCAATATGAGAGCAGTGAGGCACCAGAGGCAGATAGCTGACTACAAGTGTTCAAGTCAATTTTAAGAAAACACTATGGTGATCATCAGGGACTGTGCTGGAGATATATTGGTCAATTGATACAAGATTTCAGCTAGATGAAAAGAAGGAGTTCAGGTGATTTCTTGTTTAACATGGTAAGTATACTTAATAATAACATTATATATTTTAAAATTACCGAGAGTAGATTTTAAGTTTTTTCTAATTTCTTATTTTTCTATTTGTATTTGCAGTGTTAAAAAAGAAAAGATTTTGGAGATAAACAGTTCATGAGATAAGAAAGTCAGTTATTTCATATGTAACTTTATATTCTGTGGTTACTTTTTCATTTTTAAGATAACAATGTGGATGATAATAATAACTGCCCCTTAAATTGTTGTAAAAGATAAAATGATAAAATGACAATCATAGTGTCTGCCATACACAGAGGTACAACATAACATAAAATGCCATCCATTTATTATAAAACTTGAAGGATACTGGATACTCATTAAATGTCTCTTTTAAATATCTTTTTAGTTGCTAATGGACCTTTATTTTTATTAGTTTATTCATATGTAGTGCTGAGAATTCAACTCAGTGCCTCACACATGCTTGGCAAGTTCTCTAGCACTGATACACAACTCCATCCCTCAATAAATATTCTTATCAGTGTTTTTTATATGTCAGTGGGATAAAATGCAGGCTCAGTGGTTTTCTTCTATAAAAAAAGGATAATTATATCCCACAGAGTATATCTTGATGAAGAAATTGTGGAAATACATGTAAACCAGTCTTTAAAACCTCAGAAAACACAAGATTGAGAAGTCTCTTCTTTTACAGTGACAAAGAAGACTTTAATAACTGTGTGGAGTTTGAAAAAGGATATGTGAGGGGCAATGTTGATTCTTTGCAGAGCATAGTCTAATTTATCTGAGCAAGTTTATGCTGCTTTTTAATGAAAGAGATTAGATTATCTCTTCTTTATGTTGCAATTGCTACATGAGTTTCTTAAAATTTTTGAAGTAAGAATAAAATGCTCAGATAATGCCAATGGTGCCCATCATGTTCCCAAGTGGAGACACATTTGCATTCCAGAAAACTTCCCTCCCAAATATCCTTACACACAGTTTACAGTCTATACCAAGAGATACCAGTACAGGTTTTGGTAAATGGTCATCCTCACAGATGTCTGCTAGAGGCACTCCAAACAGTTGTCCTGGCTTGGGAGATTTTGCTGGAATGGGTGAAGTGTCTAAATTTGTGCTCAAACTACAGCATCTGGCCCAGATTATGATACATGTTCTAAGAATATCCCACTCTGAATCTCATAAAAATTGAAATTGAAGGAAACTAGTGAAATTCATTTATCCTTGCTTCTACAATATCTACTTTAGAATATGTTTATTACAGTGGCTGAAAGATGCAAAATTCTTATAGCAGTTCATTATTAACAAAAAAAAAAACCCTAAAAACCTATGAGGTTACAGTATAATTATATTTTAAATCATGGAGAAACTTATTATATGTCTCTTTTGCGGGATTTCACTGAATTGTTTACTTGAGTTTGTCTCCCAAAATTTCACAGGCAAAAGGAAGTTTCTTTTACTGAAGAAAAACAACTTTATAAAGTGCTTTATGCCCACACATATATTTTACCATTATAGAAGATAGGATAAGCTATGTAAAAATGTTGAAAAGTGAATTAGGCCTCAATTAAATAGTGGGGATAAAAACATTGTGAGAAGAAGAAAGGGAAGAGAGAAAAAAAGAGGGCAAGATGAGGAAAAAATTAGAAGAGCTATTGTTCATATTAAGTGGTTCTCCAGAAACAAGCAATGTTTATTACTTGATGTCTCACTCTACTACTGATAATGGAGATAAAGAACTAATTTTCTAGATTATTTTTCCCTTCATTTACAACTGCAAAATCTCTCACATATCTTTCCAGTTCACAATTTTAGAAAGTATGTTGAAGGCAGCATGGAAAGCCACAAATATGAGTGAGATTGGCCTGTTCACAGTGATACATGGGAAACAAAGACTGGTTTCAGTGAAGGGAGCAAGACTAGTGGTGGTGAAGATAAAAGCAGGTATAGGAGTAGATGAAACATCATCAGGGAGAAAGAAAGCATCAAAGGCAGTCAGAAGAAATTAAGCCACATCTACTCAGTGAGAAGGAGGGAAGTGAAATCCGGGCAATGAGAATCTGGCACAGTGCTTTACACTAAAAGTGAGAAAGGGCTTATGTGGGGAAAGGTGTTATTAGCAAAATAGGCAGAGTTAAGGGAATTGAAATAGGCATTATGCTTTTACCATACCATAGTGTCAAAACATTTAATTCCAACATGAAAGTTTATGAATTTTCACACCATTTAAATATAAAAAGAAAACACTTTAAATTTTATTTCTAAAATGGGCCACTCCTCTTCTTCCATACCCCCTGCACAAAAGCACAGGTAAAAATTAAAAACATTGGACAAAGGAACTAATATTTCATGGGACCACCAAAGAATGACTAAATTAAGATAGAGAAAGCAAGTAAATGTTAACACTTGGAAGAAGGCAATGGCATGACACAGGGTTGTGGGGATTTTTCTTTATTCATTTTTTAACATGAGGAAAGAAAAGGGCGGAGGGTTGACAATATTTTAAGAGAAACCTTCAGTCTGGCAGGCTTGCAGAACTAGAAAATAAAGACAGTGACATCCACAACTCATGAAAAAAGGGAATGCCAGAAAGAAGAAAATATAATATTAGGAACCCTAAGTTTTGTGGACAACTTCTGCCTACATCTCTGGTTAACAACTAGATCAGATATTTGTGGGCAGATTTAAACAACTTACAATTAAGCTAGCAGAACATGATCTGGAGATTTATGGAAAAGGAGTTCCTGATAACTGAACAATTAACAACTTCAGGAGTGTAAAATTTTTGAGGTGAGTTCAACAGAACATGATAAATTTATCTGTGCAAGTTTGGGGAATGTGTATAAAACATGACTGAAAAAAATGGAAACTACCTTAGAAAAACAGTTAAGACAGGCCAACCAATATGGAGTTGCTTTTTGAGTTTGGACATCATTGATTCCAAACTGCCTTTCTGCTGTGTGATTTCCTCTAGGAGTACTAGATTTCAGCAAGAGGTGAGATATTCTCAGATGTAGAGAAAATTAGGGAGGATCAAACAATATATATGGAAGAGTGTTCTTATCCTGATAAACATGGGATTTAAGTTGTGAATGGAGGCAAGAATAAAGATGTGATGGCACTAATGGATGGAGAAAGTGGAGAGCACAGCAGGTTGCAGTAAAAAGGAATCTGGGCTTTTAGAAAGAAAACATAATGAACAGAAAATGAACAAAGGGCACACAGAGCAGTTATAACCATTTGGTCCTCCAAAACTTAAAATTAAACTTAAAATTTTCTAATGATATATTGATTACTAATATGAAAAAGCAAATACACATGGAGACATGACATGCCTATCATCCCCAAGAGGGAGGATGATCAATAGAACTGTGTCAAGTATTGAGTCTTTTATTCCAACAAACTGTGTCAAGGGTCATATCCTCTACTCCAACAGACCATGTCAAGTGTCAGAGTGGCAGGAAGTAGACACAGCACATACCAAAGTTCCAGTTATTTAAGAGATACTGTTTTAGTATGAAAATAATAATGTTAACTAAATAATTTTAAAAGCTTTAGGTTCTCTTTTAAAGGATCATACTGTGTAATACCTAAATCAAATAAAATAATAAAAATAAAACTTTACAATGAATGATGATATGTCAGTTTTCCTTAAGTTTGGATACAATTTTTCCACAGAATGGTGTCATTATAAATTAAAGTTAAAAGTAGTATGAGATACTTTTTTCTTTAATACTACATCAATTGTGTCATAGGAAGACAAAATATTTTGGAATTTCATCTGGCATTCAGATTATGCCCATAATTTGACATGTGGCAGAAAGTGAGTTGTCCTCAATGATCTCACAAGGTCTACACTTTCCCTCTTGAGCCCAGATTTGCTCATTTGCAAAAGACAATGACGCTGTTCACTGGATCCTTTAGTTGGTTCAGAGTTAAAAAGGCAGATGTAGAAATTCTGTTTCTCTTTAAAATTACATTTATTTTTGTAAGTATCCATTTTCTTTTGTTTCTTATGAAGTCATACCTGTATACTTTAAGGAAGAGCAAAAGTATGGTAAATTATGGGGCTCTTTCATTGATCACCACCCTTACCATGTAAGAATCCATACTGTGGGCTGGGTAAGAAAGAGAGATTTCACACAGAATGTATATTAGATTATTCAGCTAAGAAGAGACTTCTCTAGAAAGCATGTTAGTGCTCACATACTAACCAGTACAAGTATCCAGGTAAGACTTCACTGTCTTCTGATACCCATCAATGGGTAACTTCCTTTATATAAAGTGAACATTTCAGGGAGCACACACATAGTGTATTTGAGTACAAAGAAGCAATTATAGCTTCTTTGACTCTGCTATGGACAAGAGGTTAAAAGAAAAAACTGAAGAAAAAAAGGGAGTGACTATATTGGTACTTATTGCTACCTATAGAGAAGCCATGCCTATTGCTTACTTATAAAACCATACTTTTAAACCTTCAGCTTTTCCTTTTAAAACACTAGAAAAATCAAAAGAAAAAGTACTTCATCAGGATGAAAATTTGGGTTATTTTCTTTGTACTAAATTTGTGCTCAGGAAGGAAATCTTGTGCCAAAGGAAGGTTCTTGTAAAGGGGGAAAAGCAAACTCACCATTTGAATCCTGAGACACAGCCATGTGCCTGGGTTTCAGGATGAATAGGCACTGCAATCTAAGGGGAACCACTTCCATGAGGAAGAACTCTAGGAGGTTGGAAGCGGTGCAGTACTTTTGATCTCTGTGTCAGAGTGCAGTGTTTGAAGAGTGCACATTTTTATTCCATAGAAATATTTGTGTCCTATAAAAGGGAAAATCTATATATAGAGTTTATGGTGGCTAGTACTGTGACTAAGTTTGTTGCAAACCAAAATGTACTGCCGCTTACCATTTGGGTTTTACTGAATTTCCACCATATACACTCTTACAGATGGCAACAACTACCTAATGCAACAGTCCTTCCCACATACTGTTATGAGGACTAAGTATAACTGAAGAAAAAACAATTCTTTAAAATATCTTTTGTGGAATGAGTATTCACATCAGTTTGTGAGCTGCATTAATGTTGGCTCTGTTTTCTCAGTGAAGAGCATTTAAAAGTGTTCTAGCTTCTTATCTAGGTGAGAAATTAATGCAGATGTGCCTGGTTTATGAATTCATACAAAATTTAATTATACTGTAAATACATTACTAAATTTTGCTAATAAGTCATATTCCAAAGTTTGGTTTCCCTGAATTCTTAAGAGCTTATTATAGGATTGTGTTAGTGCTAATGTAAATGCAGTCAATAATACTATGACATATCTTAAATGTATCATAGCACATCATACTAATCATATTTTCAAAACAATAGAGAATCTCTCTGAAGAAATAATGTTGTTCAAGTACTTTCCTTACTTTTCAGTCTTCTAAATGTCACTCCTATTACTATAAGTGCTCATTTTTTGTTGTTTACATAACTTTTTTTGTTTTTTTGGAGCTGGGGATCAAACCCAGGGCCTGTGCTTACAAGGCAAGCACTCTACCGACTGAGCTATCTCCCCAGCCCTTGTTTACATAACTTATAAGGAAAGCAAAGAGACAACCTTCAATTTCCTCACCCCTCAGTCAACCTCAAATATTACATCTTTTCCACTAGAAAATGGTTTAAACTTGCTTCTGCCTCAGAAAAAAGAAAAAAAAAAAAAAAAAACAGCACAGGCCAAAAGCAACCAGGAAGATTATGCTATTCATATTAAAGTTTTTCATGTCCATTACCCAATCATAGCTTTTTTTTTAATAGAGGTATCAATCATTTTATCCTTAGAACTGAAGTCACCAAATATGTCAAATGTTATTTATATAAAAATTGTACTATGGAGTAAATTCTTAAGTATACAATATCATTAGTATCTCTGATAATGGCTTGTCCAATAATAGGAGGGATAATATTCACAACTAAACTATTAAATAGTACTTTGTATATAATTTATCACATTTAACATTAAGAAGATCCAGCAAGGTAACTTACATTTATCCTTATCACTGGTAATGACATGTTGACAACTTCACTTGCTGTATCTGAGTTCTTTCTATAGTATAAAAAAGAAATAAGTACGGCTATAAATAATGACTTTCAGAGAAGTGAACAAATAATAATCAACCAATAATCATTCAAGGACAAGTCTTAATTTCAATTGTGAACAGTGGAAAGCATAGGACTTAAGTAGAACATAAGCCTTTGATTATAAGATACTCTCATTCTTTGATACACTATTTCATTTAATAAAATATGTATTTTTCTTATGATGTATGATTCACAAAATACAGGAGCTTAACCAAGTAAGAAGATAAAATATATTTTGAAGAGAGTACATGAAGTCTACTCCCAATCACACACCCACAATCCTCAAAGATGTTCCTCTGCCTAATTTCCATTACTGAATTTTCATAATTCAGTGTGAATAAGAAAAGGAGAAACCTATATTCTATTTCTTCCCAAATGCTCTTTTTATAATGGGGAAGTTATGTCTTTGTTTGTTATAAAAGCAGCTGAGGTAAAATCAAAATAAGAATTAGTAAAAAAAAAAAAAAAGAATAAATCACTAAATACATTTAAAGCACAATTGTTAACTGGGTATTTTCTATGTGTCTGTTATTGTGGCTACCCAGATTTTTTGTTGTTGAAATCTTTTGAAGATTGAAAATTGAGAGTCATAACAAAAGGTACTGAAATTTTTAGAAAACTCAGTTCCTTTTTTCCAATTCTGTCATTAAAAAGGTGAGTTTTACTATCTATGTGCTAAACTAAATTGAAAATAGAAGGACAATCTGCAGCAAACTCAAAAAGAATTCAGAGGTGTTTATAGAGATCAATGAATTCCCAGACAGTACATACAGTGCAATGATACCAAAATATATAGCCTATGCACATATGTTTTACATAAGATAACTGTCAAATAAATCAGCAGTTAGGGCTCTGGACTTGACAGAGCTAACATGGCACATAAAAGCAGAATAAATGGTCACAAAATGATATAAACACAAAGTACATAAAAACAAAGCAACATGAAATCCACTGATAATTTACATGTTCTTCTTTTATAGTATTTTTACCATTTAGGCCAACTACTTGACAAAACAAATTGCCTCCAAAAGTTGTTGATTAACTGAAATTAACTGATTAACTGCATTTTAAATGCATCAATTTCTAAAGTGTTCCTTATAGGTCCAAAGATTATGCAAAGTAACTGAGAGCCCAACCAACAGGGAAGACTTGTGAGTGCCCAACCCAGAAACTGCCTTCTACCAGAGTAACAAAGGAAAGTTACATAAATGGCCTTAACTTGAAATATAAGTTTCATGGAAATTTGAAGAAACTCTTTCATGGAATCTATAGTGAAGAACCTATCTTCTGAATTACCTTGTTTCTGAGATAATTTTTCTTAACATTAGGTATATATTCTCACAGCAGTAATTAGATGAATTATATTTTTCTCTGCAAGTCTTTCTGGGAGTTAAAAACAATTGCAATTCAGTAGAGAGAGTTCTTTGGTTAGTAAACAAATAATAAGACAGACAAAAGTAGAAATATGAGTATTCTGTTCCATATTAGCAGAACTCATAAATTGTGCACAAAAAAAAGCAAAAGATTACATGGAAATATTTTCCAAACATGCATTCCTATTTGGGAAAATAACTCTGGAAACAGGGCTCCGTGAAAGAGCTGTTGCCATTAAAACTGTATCAGAGAGCAAAATAATGTCACTTTTTTCTTGACTCTTTCATGTTTTCAGTGATAAAAGCAGAGTACCCCAACCTGCTAACAACTCTTGTCAAACTGAGAGTGGTAATTCATATTCCCTCACCCACATATTTTCATACATAAAAGATGTGCCTAAAAAAACAAGGTATTTTCCCTTGAATTCCATAACATAAACACATGCCACAAAATCTTAATTGAGGTATGTGTGCTTTATTTCTACTGTGCTATAGGAGAACTTTTTAGTCTTAACTTTTAAAAATAGAGTATTTTCTTCAAACAATAGCATCTGGCTCTCAGGAATAGGTTAGAACTTTTGCATAACCTTTTACTTCTGTTGAAACATAACTCTTTTGCTTTACAATATTTTCCACAAACAAAAGTATTCCATGTGATTTTGAGCTGCTGTAAAGTATAACAGTTGATAGTTTTATAAAAATATTGCCATATTTTCCTTATTGATAACATCTTTGTTCTTGTACCATAACTTCAGTCAACATATTATACATAAAAACTTGGGTTAAAGATTTAATATTTATTTAACAATATGATTGGCATAAACAGTCTAATCCATTAAAATACCTCTCCCAGATCATCCACTTTTTTATCTGCAAGTATTCAATCCACAAAATCTCAAAGATTGAAGAACTTTTCAAAACTACTTTCAAGATGTGAGATGTTTGGAGACACTTGCTTTATGCTAATAGGGAATACCTTCCTGTGGATGTAACTTTAACTTTTCAGGAGTCTTTTCTCCTGAAAAGGTCTCAGAGAAACATTCACATCAGTGATAAGAAAGACATAACAGAAAAGCAATACTTTTTCCAAGCATAAATGCTAAATATTGCAATTAATACTAATTTCTCTTGTTCCATTTCCTCTAAAGTTTAGTTTTGATGCACACAAAGATAAACATATACCCTGGAAAATGCATCTCCATCAAGATATTTCTAAACACTTCTTTATAAAGCACATTCACTGCCTACCTGCCTACCTGCCTGTCTATCTTTTTAGTCATGGAGTTTTCTGCATTATGCAGGGATTTTGAATTTAATTTCCTGGCTTACAAACACCTAGACACAATTTCCAATGTCCCTGGTGAGTATTTTGATGAGACTCCTTTTTGGGTAGTCTTTCTCTTTCTCCACATTGATGTATCTAATGAAATGCAATGATAACCCAGAAGAACACAAAGTCAGATGGATTTTCCTATGGTTTACTTTAAAATAAATTTATTTTGCTAAGGTTTTCAGTATACTCATAAGCAATTTTTAAAGATACATGAATGACTCATCACATAGATTATGTTATGGATTAAGAAAGGCTTTGTAAAGTTTCAGGACATGCCAGATGTAGTAACACATCCCTTTAATCCTAGTGACTCAGGAGGCTAAGGCAGGACCACAACTTTGAGTCAAGTCTCAATAATTAAGAACCCCAGCAAGTAAATTAAACCCAGTTTCTAAATAAATAAATAAACAAATAACAAATAAACAAATAAAAGTTGTAGATATAGTGCAAGGCAAAGCACTGTTTATTCAAACTATATCCCACCATTTTTTCTTTTTTGGACATTAGGAGTGAGGGCTAACAATAATGGAATTGAAGATCCAGGTAATATTAGGCTTGAGAATGATTATAAGTTTCAGGCACATCTGCATGATGTTGTATCCTGAAAGCCTCCCTGTTTTCTTGAAGGGGTATGACATCTTGCTTATAAGTACAAGAAGACAACACATGACCTCTTTTCATTTAGCTTTTCTTCATTAGTTGGGGAGAGGAAAATCAAAAGAAAGAATGAAGAACTCTGGGTCCAACCCATGATCCTAAGTTGAGCACTTCAGTCTGTATGCTCAATGATAGGGATATAATCAATCTTTGACTTTTGAGGTATTCCACAGAAAACATCATGTTTATGGAAACTCAGTAGATAGACATGTTAAAGAAACTTCAAATGGTAGACTGGAGACAACAGAAAGAGATGGAAGGTATTACTTAAAGCTTTTAATTTACGTACTACATGTTACAATTTAAAAATAACTATACTCAGCTTCTAAGAGCAGGTCACCCTGTGAGAGCCTTTCTACACAGAGCCAGCTCCAAGTCCCAAAGCCAGCAGTGAGCTCTGGCCCACAGGCACTCTCTGGGACCAGGGCAAGTCAGGCAGAGATCTCTCCAAGCGGCCCTGCTCCCTCCGGCAGTAGGCCCCTTCCATGGCACTATCCAAGATGGCAGAATAGAGGGTGAGTGCATCTCCTGTCACTCCAGAACCCAGGATTCAAGAAGGGGAGGCATCGAGAGATTCGAACTAACATAGAGCCACTGGGTGAGTCTCCCCCACCAGGTGAACCTCGGCCCGGGCAGCAGACCTGGACAGGAGTGGCTTCTCAGAGCAGGGTAGGGTAGCTAGAATCTTCCCCAGGCAACCCTGCTCCCTCCGGCGGTGGGCTCCTTCCACAGCCAGGTTCACGGACTTGGCCGCACAGTGAGAACATTTCTGAACAGAGCCAGCTCCAAGTCCCGGAGCCAGCGGTGAGCTCTGGCCTGCAGGCAGCCTCTGTGAACAGGGCAGGGCAGCCAGGGACTTCCCCAAGCGGTTCTGCTCCCTCTGGCAGCAGGCTCATTACAAGGCCAGCTTCTCGAAGCGGACAGCCCACTGAGAGCCTTTCTGCACAGAGCCAGCTCCAAGCCCTGGAACCAGTAGCAGGTTAGGGGCAGCTTTCTTTGGAAACACTGCATTATCAAGTTCCTCCAAGAATTCAGGCTACTGAAGGCTGGGAGGAGATATACTGGAAATCTACAGGGACACTATAAGCCAATAGAGGAAATCTGCAATATCTCAGAGTCCCAATGATATCTGACCAATATGAGAAAACAAGGAAAGAAACTGTCCCAAACAAACCTAGATACTATATCAATAAAACCCAATGACAGCACAGCAGAAGAAATGTCAGAAAGGGAGTTCAGAATGTACATAATTAAAACAGTCAGGGAAGCAAATGAGGAGATGAAAGAGAAAATTCAGGCATTGATGGAGGAAATGAAAGAACAAATGCAGGCATTAAATGATTGCACCAATCAACAGTTATAAAAGAGCAAATACGGGAAGCAAGAGATCATTTCAATAAAGAGTTAGAGATACTGAAAAAAACAAACAAACAGAAATCCTTGAAATGAAGGAAACAATAAACCAAGTTAAAAACTCCATAGAAAGCATAACCAATAGGATAGAACACCTGGAAGACAGAACTTCAGACATTGAAGAAAAAATATTTAACCTTGAAAGCAAAGTTGAACAAACAGAGAAGATGGTAAGAAATCATCAACAGAAACTACAAGAATTATGGGATATCATTAAAAGGTCAAATTTAAGAATTATTGGGATTGAGGAAGGCTTACAGAAACAAACCAAAGGAATGAACAATGTATTCAAAGACATAATATCAGAAAATTTCCCAAATCTGAAGAATGAAATGGAAAACCAGGTACAAGAGGCCTATAGGACTCCAAATATACAAAACTACAACAGACCCACACCAAGGCACATTATTGCAAAAATACCTAACATACAAAATAAAGACAGAATTTTAAAGGCCACGCGAGAAAAGAATCAAATTACATTCAGGGTGAAACCAATAAGAATATCAGCAGATTTTTCAATCCAAACCCTAAAAGCTAGAACAACATTTCAGGGCCTGGAACAACATTTACCAAGCCCTGAAAGAAAATGGATGCCAACCAAGAATCTTATAACCAGCAGATCTTACTTTCAGATTTGACGACAAAATAAGATCCTTCCATGACAAACAAAAGCTAAAGGGATTTACAAAAAGAAAGCCAGCATTACAGAACATTCTCAGCAAAATATTCCATGAGGAAGATATGAAAAAACAACGATGCAAATCAGCAACAGGAGGAACTGGCCTAAAGGAATAGCCAAATAAAGGAGAAACCAAATCATGTCAAAAAAACAAAAGTGAGTCAAATGACTGGGACCACAAATCATATCACTATAATAACCCTGAATGTTAATGGCCTGAATTCATAAATCAAAAGACATAGACTGGCAGATTGGATTAAAAAGAAAAAAAATTCAACAATATGCTGCCTGCAAGAGACTCACCACATAGAAAGAGACACCCATAGACTAAAGGTGAAAGGATGGGAAAAAAAATACCATGCACATGGACACAGCAAAAAAGCTGGAGTATCCATCCTCATTTCAGATAATGTGGACTTCAAGCCAAAACTAGTCAGAAGGGATAAAGAAGGGCATTACATACTGCTTAAGAAAAGCATAAATCAGCAATACATAACAATCATAAATATCTACACCCCGAACATTGGCTCATCCATGTACGTCAAACAAATCCTTCTCAATTCCAGAAATCAAGTAGACCACAACACAATAATACTAGGCGATTTTAACACACCTCTCTCACCACTGGATAGATCTTCCAAGCAAAAATTGAATAAAGAAACCATAAATCTCAATAACAAAATCAATAATTTAGACTTAATGGACATATATAGAATATACCATCCAACAAAGAATGAATACACCTTCTTCTCAGCAGCACATGGATCCTTCTCTAAAATAGACCATATTTTATGCCACAAATCTACTGTTAGCAAATAAAAAAGAAAGAGATACTACCTTGTATTCTATCAGATCATAATGGATTGAAATTATAAATAAATGACAGAATAAAAAACAGAAACTTCTCCAATACCTGGAGACTATATAATACACTGTTATATGATGAATGGATAACAGAAGACATGGGAGGGAAATTAAAAAAATCTTAGAAGTAAACAAGAATAAAGACACATCATATCAAAATCTCTGGGACACTATGAAAACAGTACTTAGAGAAAGATTTATTACATGAAATAAACGACTTAACACAACAGCTCAAAGCCCCAGAAAAAGAAGAGCAGACCAACACCAAAAGTAGTAGAAGACAGGAAATAGTTAAAATAAGAACCGAAATCAGCGAAATGGAAACAAAAGAAACAATTGGAAAAATTTAAATAAAAAATAGTTGGTTCTTTGAAAATATAAACAAAATTGATAAACCCTTAGCCACACTAACAAACAGAAAGAGGGAGAAAACTCAAATTACTAAGACTCAGAATGAACAAAAAAAATCACAACAGACATGAGTGAAATACAATTACATATGAAATACAATACATAATTAGAAGCTATTTTGAAAATCTATATTTCAACAAAACAGAAAACCTCAAAGACATCAACAAGTTTCTAGGGACATGAATTACATAAACTGAATGAGGAGGATATACACAACTTAAATAAATTAATTTCAAGCAATGGAAAAGAAGAGGTCATCAAAAACCTACCAACAAAGAAAATTTCAGGACCAGATGGGTTCTCAGCCCAGTTCTACAAAACCTTTAAAGAAGATCTCATTCCAATACTCCTCAAAGTTTTCCATGAAATAGAAGAGGAGGGATTCTCCAAAACTCATTCTATAAAGCCAATATCACCCTGACACCTAAACCAGACAGAGACAGATCAAGAAAAGAAAATTCCAGACCAATAACTTTAATGAACATTGACACAAAAATTCTCAACAAAATTTTAGCAAATCATGTACAAAAATATATTAAAAAGATAGTGCACCACGATCAAGTGGGTTTTATTCCAGGGATGCAAGGTTGGTTCAACATGCAGAAATCAATAAAAGTCTTTCACCATATCAACAGACTTAAAGTTAAGAATCACATGATTATTTTGATAGATGCAGAAAAAGCACTTGATAAAGTACAGCATCCCTTCATGCTCAAAACAGTAGATAAAATTGGGGTAGTGGGAACATTCCTTAACATTATAAAGGCCATCTATGCTAAGCCCATGGCCAATATCATTATAAATGGTGAAAAACTGAAAGCGTTCCCCTAAAAACTGGAACAAGGCAGGGATGCCCTCTTTCACCACTTCTATTCAACATCGTCCTTGAGAATCTAGCCAGAGCAATTAGAAAAACCAAAGAAACTAAAGGGATACGAATTGGAAAAGAAGAACTCAAACTATCCCTGTTCACTGATGACATGATTATATATTTAGAGGAACCTGGAAATTCCACCAGAAAACTTTTAGAACTCATAAGTGAATTCAGTAACGTAGCAAGTTACAAGATCAATGCTCATAAATCCAATTAATTTTTATACATAAGTGATGAATCTTCAGAAAGAGAAATTAGGAAAACTACCCCATTCACAATAGCCTTGAAAAAAATAAAATACTTGGGAATCAATCTCACAAAAGAGGTGAAAGACCTCTAAAATGAGAACTACAGAACACTAGAGAAAGAAATTAAAGAAAACCTTAGAAGATGGAAAGATCTCCCATGTTCTTGGATAGGTAGAAGTAATATTGTCAAAATGGCTATACTACAAAAAGTGCTATACAGATTCAATGCAATTCCAATTAAAATCCCAATGATGTACCTTACAGAAATAGAGCAAGCCATTATGAAATTCATCTGGAAGAAAAGGAAACCCAGAATAGCTAAAGCAATCCTCAGCAGAAAGAGTGAAGCAGGGGGTATCACAATACCAGATCTTCAACTATACTACAAAGCAGTAGTAACAAAAACAGCATGGTGTTGGTACCAAAATAGGTAGATCAATGGTACAGAATAGAAGACACGGACACAAACCCAAATAAATACAATTTTCTCATACTAGACAAAGGGGCCAAAAAAATGCAATGGAAAAAAGATAGCTTCTTCAACAAATGGTGCTGGGAAAACTGGAAATCCATATACAACAGAATGAAATTAAAACCCTATCTCTCACCCTGCACAAAACTCAATTCAAAATGGATCAAGGACCTCGGATTCAGACCAGAGACCCTACATCTTATAGAAGAAGAAGTAGGTCCAAATATTCAGCTTGTTGGCGTAGGGTCAGATTTCCTTAACAGGACTCCCATAGCACAAGAAATAAAAGCAAGAATCAACAACTGTATTAGATTGAAGCTAAAAATCTTTCTCTCAGCAAACTATCAGTAATGTGAGGAGAGTGCCTACAGAGTGGGAGAATATCTTTTCTACTCATACTTCAGATAGATGCTAATTTCCAGAATCTATAAAGAACTCAAAAAACTCTACACCAAGAATACAAATAGTCCAATCAACAAATGGGCTAAGAAAATGAACAGACACTTCACTGAAGAAGATGTTCAAGCAATGAACAGATATATGGAAAAATGTTTAACATCTCTAGTAATAAGAGAAATGCAAACCAAAACTACCCTAAGATTCCATCTCACCCCAATTAGA
Source organism: Sciurus niger (assembly GCA_020740815.1). Taxonomy (NCBI): domain Eukaryota; kingdom Metazoa; phylum Chordata; class Mammalia; order Rodentia; family Sciuridae; genus Sciurus; species Sciurus niger. Next base: position 64,838 of record JAHUXG010011131.1, on the reverse strand, counting down.
ATGGCAATTATCAAGATCACAACCAACAATAGGCGTTGGTGAGGATTTGGGGAAAAACGTACACTCATACATTGCTGATGGGTTTGCAAATTAGTGCAGCCACTCTGGAAAGCAGTATGGAGATTCCTCAGAAACTTGGAATGGAACCACCATTTGACCTAGCTATCCCACTCCTTGGCCTATACCCAAAGGACTTAAAATCAGCATACTACAGAGATACAGCCACATCAATGTTCATTGCTGCTCAATTCACCATAGCCAGACTCTGGAACCAACCTAGATGTCCTTCAATTGATGAATGGATAAAGAAACTGTGGCATATATATACAATGGAATATTACTCAGTTATAAAGAATGATAAAATTATGGCATTTGCAGGCAAGTGGATGAAATTGAAGAATACCATGCTAAGTGAGATAAGCCAATCTTAAAAAAAACCAAAGGACAAATGATCTCGCTGATAAGCAGATGTTGACATATAATGGGGAGTGGGGGGTTAGCATTAGGGTTAGGGTTAGGTTTAGGGTTAGTGTTAGGGAGGGTGGCAAGAATGGAGGAAGGAATGACTGTATCGAGGGAAAAGAGGGGTGGGAGGGTGTGGGCAATGGGAAAATAACAGAATGAATCAAACAACATTACCCTACATAAATTTATAATTACACATATGGTATGTCTTTACTCCATGTACAAACAGAGAAACAACATGTATCCCATTTGTTTACAATAAAAAAGAAAAGAAAAGAATAATACATGCATAATGCATGAAGATGTCCTAATCACATCTCCTTCAGGAAAAGACTTTCTGTTGCATGGCAAGGAGTGTATTTAGCTGACAGTCTCCAAAATCTCTGTTACCTTTAGCATTTAAGAGCAGACCAAGTTCATCCTGCATAACCCCCTGCTAATGATTGGGTATGGTATAAGTAATAAAGACTGGCCATAAGATTCTGATAAGAATCTCCTCATGGTTGGGTTCACCTAGAATTTGTCACATTTTACCAACATCTAAGGTTCTGCCTGTCCAGTCTTGCTTTCTCATCTTTGATCTTTTAATTGTGATACCCACTCCCTTTACCCTTTACCAAAAAAATTTAAAAAATAAAAGAAAAACAAGGACTGGGGATGTAGTTCAGTGACTGAATTTCACAGAGATCTAAATTTTATCCACAGAATTCAAATTAAGAACTCAAAACTAAGTTATGTCTAAGTTTGAAATAGCCATTCTTTTAAGAGCCAGAGGGGACAATTTCACCCAGCTTACTGAAACACAGTGACATTCAATCACCTCAAAACTTAACTTATGTATTTTATAAACTTGAATTTGTAAAACACAAATTGTTAATTTATACTGGAAGGTTTTTTTCTGTTACAAAAGGATTTGCTTTACTATTTAACACCAATTTCCTTTATGACATATAACACATGTAGATGTCCACTGCAACTACTTGTGAGTGCCCTAGAGTGCCCCACCCTCATCTCATGCTCCAAGTACAAGAGCAACTTACATTGAAAACTCCAGCAAGCATTAACTGTTCCAAGTCAAATAATATGGGGGAAATGTGAGAAGAAGGAGTACATTCAGAAGAATGAGTCACATTTTTTCTTTCAAGTGAGTAATAATGCACACTAATTTTAAATGGAAATCCTGAGTGATAAGCCATGAGATGAGGCAGACCAAGCCAAGAACAACTGCCTGGCAGAGAGAAGTATATTTCAAGCAATCACAGGCCACAAGAGATGCCCTAGTTAAATGGGGAAGAGAAATCCTGACAAAAAGTTGTGCAGTAACAATGGAAGGCAACAATTTAAAAATTTACTCATGCTTGATAGCTACAGTAAACCACTGAAAATTGCTATCTGAATTAAAATACCAAGGTGAAATTTTATGAAATAGAGGAAATATTCCTCAATCCTCCTCTAGACAAGTGACTCCATTCAAATCCATTACAGTAATATTATTACTTGTTACCAGGAAAAAGGAAAAGGAGGGGAAAAAAGAGAAAAATCTGTTTATTCACACATATGTCCAAGACACACATGACCAAATCTACCCACTTGCCAGCATCTAGTCAGTGTCCAGGAAATGTATCTGTATTCGTTAACTCAAATAACTTTTAGTATACGTCATAAATATGCTATACAACTAAGCATATAAATGAAGTGTTTTGTGGCCTCTGGCATTTGAAAGTCTACTGGGGCTTCAGGCTAAATAAACTCACTACTTTTAGTCTCTTAAGACTCTAATTCTATGAGGATTAAATAATTTTCATTCCATCAGCAATGCAACAAAGAACACACTGTACCTGCTTATCAGTGGATACTTTCTAATGGTGGAAAAAGGTACTCTAAATGCATCTCATAATTTATTTATGTCTTCAGTTCTTTAGTCACAGACAAGAACCAAGTGATACATTTCTAGAGAATACTTAGTCATCCATTTGCTTCATCTCCAATCTTTCCAAATTACTATTCCACAAATGTTCCTCAGAAACTTTTAGGAGGTGTAAGATGCAAGGCATTCACTATGGCATTATTCCTTTATTGCCATGCATTCCCCAAAACCATATTTCTCAGTTATAAATTATACTGTTCATCTTATTTTAGGCTTCGTGAGGTGGCTTAGGACTTTTCAAAGAGTTGTGTGTAAAAAGAAATAGATTGTGTTTGAAATACAAAATGACATCTTTAACACACTGGGATAAACTGGTTTGCCACTTGCTACCCCTAAGCTTTGTTCATTAAACTGTGTTGTCAGAAATCTAAGCTTGATTTGTTTTAAGTGCATAAACTATTAACTGTTTCCATATGTCATAAGTACTCAGTTAAGAAATTATTTATAAACCACTTTATTGGCCCTGTCTGCAAATATGATGCACCTGTTATAAAATGTGATTATTCACCATACTACAGTGACAGAGCCACATTAATGCTATAATAGTTCAATTCACAAGAGCTAAACTATGCAATCAACCTGGATACCCTTTAAAAAATGAATGGATAAAGAAAATGTGGTATATCTACACAATGGATTAGTACTCAGCCATAAAGAAGAATGCAATTATGGCATTTGCTGATAAATGGATGGAACTGGAGAATAATATGCTAAGCAAAAAAAGCCAATTCCAAAGAACCAAAGGCTGAATATTTTCTCTAATACGTGGCTGTTAATTCACCATGGGGATGTGGGACAGAAAAGAACAGAGGTACTTTGGATTAGACAAAGGGGAGGTAAGGAAGGGGAGGAGGTATGGGGGTAGAAATAATAGTATACTATATCAGACATTATCACCCTATATGCATATATGATTACACAACTAGTGTAACTCTACATCATGTACCATCAGAATGAGAAGTTATATGTCATTTATGTTTGTGTAAAAATGCATTTTTATGTATAACTAATTAAAACATTTAAAAATTCCATATCACCACTCAATTCACATAGTCACAGAATATGGAAGAAAGAAACTTTTTTTTTGTTTTAAAAAATATCTCTTTGCTGGGTATATTGATGCACATCTGTAATCCCAGTGGCTCAGGAGGTTGAGGCAGGAGAATCACAAGTTCAAAACCAGACTCAGCAACTTGAGGCCTTAAGCAATTTTCATGAGACACTGTCTCAAAATTTAAAAAGATAAGAAAAGGCTGGGTATGTGGCTCAGTGTTTAAGTGCTCCTGGGCTAAATTCTTAGTATAAAGAAATACAAAATTTTAAAAATCTCAAAATATCTTTAAAATCATTTGTTTTATTCCAATCTCTTTAAAAGTATAAAACACAATTGAACAATACGGTTTCACCACTCTATTCTAAACTACTATCCTACTACATCAAGAAATATGTGTGCAAATGATGAAAACTTAGAGAGTTATGCATAATTTAAAATACACTCCCATCTTAAATATAAAGCTTTTTTTAATTCTCTCTTTTTTCAAATTTGCAAAGCTGGGGATTGATCCCAGGACCTCACACATGACAAACAAGCACTTTCCTACTGAGCCGCATACCCGACCCTAAAAATTTTCTTTATAATAGTACTTACTAATCAAGCAGAAAATACTTCTAAGAATGGAATGACATTCTAATAAAAATTAGACTTATTAAAAATATTTCTTAATAAAATATTATACCACCTGACAATTTTCAAAATGAACAACTATACAGAATTTCCTACATAAAGCTTATCTTCCAAGTTTTCAAGGGTGGAGTGTTTATGCTGTTTTTTTTTTTTTTTGTTTTGTTTTGTTTTGTTTTGTTTTTGGTATTTTTTTTTTTGGTGCAGGGGATTGAACCCCAGGTTCTTGTGCTAGGCAATCACTCTACCAACTGAGCTATATTCCCAGCCCTCATGTTGTGGATATATTTGCTTCAGTCAGTCAATCTATGATAATCCATCCACAAGTGACTAAATTTTTTCCTCACTGAATTTTTATATTTTTTTCTTCTAAATTTCTTCACTTCAGGATACTTTAAGGACTCAATTCATGCAGACTTTTTCCTATAAAAACTCCAATTTTTGAATTTTCCATGGGATCACAACTTCTTGTAACTAATTTGTGAATGGGAAGAAAAGGTCTGACATTGCAGAGTCTCCATGTTTCATCTTCAAGTTCCTCATATACAACAGTTTTATTTACATATAAAAACATATAGGAGTCAATTTTTATAAGCAGGTAAACATTGGGTAATCGTGAACTTGCTTCCATAACATCTGCTTAATAAAAGAAAGAGTACCTTCCCAGTATACCTTCAATTTGTTCTGTATGCAAAAGAAAATTCACAGGTATGGAACCATCAGATGCTCTGAGTCTATAGCCTAGATCTCAAGGATGTGTGCCACAGCAGGAGGCATTATGAAGCTGACACACATTTGAGACCTTGGGACCCTGTAAATGACAGTCTCCATTTCATTGTTTTAGGAAAAGAGACAGCCTTACTTATTTTTTTAAAGTGAGGATTTCATGGAAGGTATTTTCAGATTAGAATATACACTGCCTGGTGCTCCACCACTGCTGGCTCCCACTCACAGTGCAAAGTCAGCAGCCTAGGCCACTGCGACCATCTTGTTCCTGGCTCTTCCAGCTCATTTCCTTTCAGTCAGCTCCTGCCTACCCCACACAGTGCTATGCTCTCTGGTGGCCCAGTGCCATGGGAAGCTCCACAGCAGCCTCTGCATGCAATGCCACCTGGTCCTGCCTTCAACTATGATTCATTCAGAACTGTTTTTCTGAATATTTACTGCCACACTCTGGGCACAGTGGCACAAGCCTATAATTCCAGTGGCTCGGGAGGATGAGGCAGGAGGATCAAAGCCAACCTCAGCAACATCAAGGCACTAATAAACTCAGTGAGACCCTGTTTCTAAATAAAATACAAAACAGCCTAGTGGTGTGGCTGAGTAGTTGAGTGCCTCTAAGTTCAATCCCCCCCAAAAAAGACATCTTCTGATTTTGTGCTAGGCATTTTGTGCTGGTTCTCCCCCCAAAAAAAAGACATCTTCTGATTTTGATTCTAAACATTTTGTTTCTAAACATTTTGTTCAACTATTCTTTCATTCAAAAAATATTTTTTAGTTCTTTCAAAAAACCAGGAATTGTTCTTGGTGCAGAAATAGTGCATAGAAGGGTAAAAAACTCCAGTTTACTCTGGAGTGAGAAATAGCTAATACATATGTATGTATAAAAGTACTTAAATTTAGTAGCATACCAAATGATAACAAATATAATGGAAGAAAGGTAAAGGAAGGAGGATGAGAAAGGTAAAGCTTGGGAGTAAAGAATGAAGAGTTTTAAATAACATGGTGGTTGAAGAAGGCCTAAATGGAGAACAGTGTATGGGTGCATACCTGAAGGAGGCAAAGAAGACAGGGAATAAGGAGCAAGTCCCCGAGGGCCAATTATGTGGCAGTGGTTCCCCACAAAGCCTTGCAAAATTGGCCAAAGTTAAATTAATGTTTCATAAAATTCTGATGCCTTTTCCTCAGACTCTTCCAGTTTCGCTTGATCTATGCAAATATCTAAAATTACAATGACAAAAATCTTTTGCAATACTACTTAAATTCATTGTTAACTTTAACAGTTTAGAAAAAAATCATGGAAAGCAAATAGAAATAATAGTGATAAATAAATACTAAAAAAGTAAACAAACTGTAGAAACATCACAAGGCTGGAACAAAGGCAGCTTTATAAAAACTGAAACAAAAAACGGGAAAAGAAAAAAGATAAACCTAAGTACAATTTTAAATTTCTATCAGGCAAGAGGGAGAGTTCCATTATAAAACATTCAAAAGTTTCTATCATAAACCTGTAAATATTCTGAAGGAAAAAGAATAAAATAAGACCAACAGAAGCTAGGAAAACAGTCATAATAAAACGGTAAATTAAAGGAAAAAAATACTAAAAGGATTTTTACAACCAAATTTAAAATTATAAAATTTTCAGTGAGAAGTCAAAACAATGATTAAATGGTCCATAATGTCAGGGACTGGACTTTGCATGGGGAAACCAACTCTCCCGTATAACAGTCAAAGTATAAATGAGGAACACTGCAGATTAAAAATTAAGGAATACTTGCTAAAATTTTAATTACACACTTTCTTACATGCAACAATTCTCTTTTTTAGGATGTTGCCTTTTGGCAAGAATACCCTTTAACATTTTTTTTTATGTTAGCTAAAAGAACTGAAAATAAGTTAATTGCCTATAATAATGGACTAAAGTTCTGATATAGCTTTGATATATATATGTATATATTATGTAGGAGAAATGATTCAAGTGAATTTACCATAATATATGTGTATGTGTGTATGTGTATTATTCTTTTTTTAATGAAACTAATACAAGAACATAGTTTACTAAAGAAAAACTATTATAACCACAAGAAAACAGTCAACCAAATTACTGTATCCAACTCATAACCCACTTCCTAAATGCAACCTCTTATCACTCTGTATTAAATTATTCTGGTGGTTACCTTCTCAATTGAAATAATATGTGCAAGCAGTTATATCTTGATTGATCTACTTAAAACATTGTAACTTTCTATTATGAAAGGAGAAGATAGTGTCCCTGCCTAATTACAATATTTTATCATTCTACTTACTAAATTGACTGGATCCATGGCACTAAACACTTAACTCTCTGAGAGATAGATAGTATTTCTCATTTACTACAATATATGAAATTAAATACTTTTGAACACCTTCTTCCCCTTTTGCTGAACTTTATCTCTTCTCGCACATATTCATATAAATACAAGTCTCTCTTGTGTTTAAATCTATAAATTTATTCTAAACATAAAAAATTAATAAGCAATAAATTTATTTAAAAATTATTAAAAAGAATTGTAAACAAAATCAAATTAAATGATTGAGTAGGCAGGATTATAATAAGGTTTAGTACTACATCCCAATCACCCCTAAAAATTATTTATTTCCTCAAGGATTTGTATACTGCGATTTTTTTCCTCCAAACCCTCTCCACCACATGTGATGGACATTCTGGCCACATGGGCTTACTTGCCCCATGAACTCTGACTTACGGTTCTTGATCTATTTACATTACACCAAATAAGCTATTATGCTGAATAAAATTTACCATAGCTGAATAATAACAGACTAGAAATCAGTAATTTTCACATGGTCAAGTATTCACAGAATGGTTCCTGGGTACAAACTAATGCCAGAATCCTTTGCCTCAATTTTTCAAATTCCTTCAAAGACATTAAATAATGTCAGGCTCTAATATTTTAGACTTTAAAGTCTCTTTTTTACACTTAGGTACAACATTTCACACACATTTATATAAGAACATTTTGAAATTTTATGTAATATATTCCTTTTCTACTCAATGACATACTAATAATTTAATAGTAAAATGCTTTTGCTTTAATACAGCAAGGTATTTTGTTATATTTTAAATCATAAATTTAGAAAACTTTTTCTCAATTCTACAATGCTCAGCCATGAATTTACTAATGATGTGGCTCAAATTCCATGCAAAATCTCTTTCAATAGGCAAAAAATATCTGAGAATAATGTGTCTCTGGATCTCAGAAATGTACATCTACAAAATAATCTCTATGAGCAATATTAGTTCAAATGAATACCTGGAGGGGAAAAATACATTATATAAATCAATATTATGACAGAAATAAAAATTATTTTAGCGCAACTAAAATATCAAGTGAATTTCACAATTAAAAGATTTTAACTGGTGAAATGACGCATTAGAACATAGCTTCCTCTGACCTTATAAAATAGTCATTTGAATCAGCAAAAGATGCTGAAGAATAGAAATAAAATATACCTATATTCTGGTTTCCTTAACTGTGTTCCACACCAGGTTGTAAACATCAGATGCTTCAGTAAGTTGATTAAGGAACATATGGACTTATTTATGGTTAACACCAAAGAAGATAATATAATACAGAATTTACTCTGAAAGACTTTGAGAAAACATTGTCTCTCTTACCCTAATACAGGTAATGAAAACTGAGGGCAGGGAAATATCTCTGGAAATGGCAACTTGCCGTGATACTTTTTTGCTTCCCCTTTATAACCAACCCCAACCAATTTGCCTTTTTTAAGTGAAAATGTTGCTGGGGAAAAGGTAGCAGGCAGCTGGTTGCTAACACTATATTGAGTTCTAAGGGTGCCCTTACTGACAGAGCTGGTGGCAGGTATTATCTACCATGGAGAGGAACTAGTAGAGGACAGAAACCTGGTGGATCTCAGGAAGACTGCAGACCTACAGATTGAACAAGGAGCCTACATGAATATGAACCCAATATGCAGGGAAGGAGCAGTCAATGGGTGGACACTACCAAATTCCTAGTGCTAGAAAGCAAAGCAGTGGATGGGAGGGATGTGCCTCACATAAAAAAGTACAGATGGACACAGGTATAAAAAGCTGGTCTAACAGAATCCATTTGTTCATTGTAATATCAATTTACATATGTGTGTATTTACAAAAATGCAAAGAAATAATAAATTGCATTTTTCTGAAACAAAAAGGTTTGAGTTCACATTCTTTAAGGAGTTAACCATTTTATGGGGAGCAGTCAGTCTTTTTGAATTTAGCAGTACTTTTATATATCTTTTGACCAGATCTCAGGAAAAATGGATATTCAAGCTCAGCCCTAATATCTTCAAGGCAATGGGAGAACTCAAACAAATATATTTTTTCTTATAGTTATCAAAGGCTTTAAGTTGGATATCCAGGCCATTATTCAAAATATGCTTTAAATTCTAGAGATATTAAATAACAATTATGATGAATGATTTACAATTATGCAAAAATTAATGAAGAAACCATAAATAATAACAACCATTCAACATAATTTACAGCATTTAAACATATGAAGTGATAAATAATACTAAAATCTTACCAAATAATTTCAAAAATAGATTTTTATACTCAAGTCTTTTCTCACAGATAAATTATTCTTGAGGGACATATATCTAAATTTCCCACACTCAAGTACTCTTCTAATTTAAGTATAATAAGGAGACTGCAGGGCACTTACTGGCAATATTTCTTTCAATCCACAATGCATAAATTTATTTCTGATATAAATCCTGATGACCATATCACCAGGAGATATAATAATGGCATTTATAAGCTGCATAGAAGATACCTACAACAGACATACAGTGAGACTCAGACTTGGCTACTAACATTTGAGAAAAAGCAGCACAATGGAAAGATCATGGTTTTGTTACAAGTATATCAAATATTTTCTCTCACAGAAGAGCCTATTCATATGATAAATTGTACATAAAATATTTTAGTCAATTATATATATTTAAAGGAAATAGAGGGTTGAAACTCAGTGGTACAGCACTTGCCTAGCAAGTGTGAAGCACTGGGTTCAATTCTAAGTACCACATATAAATAAATTAATTAAATAAAGGTCCACAGCAAATAAAAAAGATTTTTAGCCACACAGCCAGCTTCTCCAGGTTCTCGGAATGGAACTGGCCCGCTAGTGAGAGCCTGTCTGAACAGAGCAGGCTCCGAGTCCCGGAGCCCCTGCAGTGCAGTGTACTCCTGCAAAGAACCAGCGGAGAGCCTCGATCTGCAGTCAGCCTCAGGGATAAGGGCAGGGCAGCCGGAGACCTCTTCAGGCGGTTCTGCCCACTCCGGCTGCGGGCTCTCTTCACGGGGCGATCCAAGATGGCGGCCTAGAGGGAGACTGCACCCCCAGTCGCTCCAGAACCCAGGAGTTAAGAAGGGGAGGCATTGAGAGACTCGGACTGAAGTGGAGCCACGGGTGAGTCTGCCCACAACAAGGTAAAAGCAGCGGCCCGGGGTGGCACTGGCCCAGATGGCGTGAGTGGGCTTTCGGAGCCCTGGGCAGGCAGCTATAGAGTTCAATCCTAGCTAGGCAGTGCCTGGCGTCGCTCCGTTATCCGCGGTGGGCCCCGCCCACACAGCCAGCTTCTCCAGGTTCTCGGAACGGAACTGGCCCGCTAGTGAGAGCCTGTCGGAACAGAGCAGGCTCCGAGTCCCGGAGCCCCTGCAGTGCAGTGTACTCCTGCAAAGAACCAGCGGAGAGCCTCGATCTGCAGTCAGCCTCAGGGATAAAGGCAGGGCAGCCGGAGACATCTTCAGGCGGCTCTGCCCACTCCGGCTGCGGGCTCTCTTCACGGGGCGATCCAAGATGGCGGCCTAGAGGGAGACTGCACCTCCGGTCGCTCCACAACCCAGGAGTTAAGAAGGGGAGGCATTGAGAGACTCGGACTGAAGTGGAGCCACGGGTGAGTCTGCCCACTGGGTAAAGTTCACCCTGGTGTCAGTCCCATACGAGGTGGCTTAGCAGAGCCGGTCAGGCCATCCTTGAGTCTCTTCCCAAGTAGTCTCCACACTCACGGCAGTGGCTCTTCCCCACACGGCCACTGCACGGTGCGGCCCACCGTGAGAGCATTATTCACCGGCGCACAGCAGCCAGTTCCAAAACGTGGAACCAGTAGGGGGCTTAGGTCGATCAGTATCTTTCGCAACTGAAGCGTTGCTTTTAAATTCGATTCCTACCACGACATCAGGCTCTGAAGGCTGCGGAGGTGGTACACTGGAAATCTACTGGACACTAGAAGCCAAAGTGGCAAACTGCAATATCTACGGGTCCCACGACAACTGACCATTATGAGAAAACAAGGGAAGAAAATGTCCCAAACAAACCTAGATACTACATCAATAAAACCCAATGACAGCACAGCAGAAGAAATTCAGAAAGGGAGTTCAGAATGTACGTAATTAAAACGATCAGGGAAGCTAATGAGGAGATGAAAGAGCAAATGCAGGCATTGAAGGAGGAGATGAAAGAGCAAATGCAGGCATTAAATGATCGCACCAATCAACAGTTAAAAGACCAAATACGGGAAGCAAGAGATCATTTCAATAAAGAGTAGAGATACTGAAAAAAAAACAAACTGAAATAATTGAAATGAAGGAAACAATAAACCAAGTTAAAAACTCCATAGAAAGCATAACCAATAGGATAGAACACCTGGAAGACAGAACCTCAGACATTGAAGACAAAATATTTACCTTGAAAACAAAGTTGAACAAACAGAGAAGATGGTAAGAAATCATGAACAGAATCTCCAAGAACTATGGGATATCATGAAAAGGCCAAATTTGAGAATTATTGGGATTGAGGAAGGCTTAGAGAAACAAACCAAAGGAATGAACAATCTATTCAATGAAATAATAACAGAAATTTCCCAAATCTGAAGAATGAAATGGAAAACCAAGTACAAGAGGCTTATAGAACTCCAAACATACAAAACTACAACAGACCCACACCAAGGCACATTATTATGAAAATACCTAACATACAAAATAAAGACCGAATTTTAAAGGCCGCGAGAGAAAAGAATCAAATTACATTCAGAGGGAAACCAATAAGAATATCAGCAGATTTTCAATCCAGACCCTAAAAGCTAGAAGGGCCTGGAACAACATATACCAAGCCCTGAAAGAAAACGGATGCCAACCAAGAATCTTATACCCAGCAAAACTTACCTTCCAATTTGACGATGAAATAAGATCCTTCCATGATAAACAAAAGCTAAAGGAATTTACAAAAAGAAAGCCAGCATTACAGAACTTTCTCAGCAAAATATTCCATGAGGAAGAGATGAAAAACAACGATGCAAATCAGCAACAGGAGGCGCTAGCCTAAAGGAATAGCCAAATAAAGGAGAAACCAATCATGTCAAAAACAAATATGAGTCAATTGACTGGGAATACAAATCATATCACAATAATAACCCTGAATGTCAATGGCCTGAATTCATCAATCAAAGACACAGACTGGCAGATTGGATTAAAAAGAAAAATCCAACAATATGCTGCCTGCAAGAGACTCATCTCATAGAAAGAGACATCTCTCAGAGACTCGGGGAACGCTCGGAAACTACCAGGCACCACGGACCAGCAAAAAAGCTGGAGGACCATCCTCATCTCAGATATGTGGACGTCCAAACCAAACTAGTCAGTGGGATAAAGAAGGATCTAGTACAGGCTGTCTGGTCAAGGAACGGCATAAATCTCCAAGGACATAACAAGCAGAAAAGATCGTCGCCCGGAACAGTGGCGCCTCCACGTACGGGAAAACAAAGCTCTTCGCAAGTCCAGAACCAAATAACCAGCAACACCAGAATACGAGGCGGTTTAACACACCCTTGCCCCCCCCCCTCTCACCACTGAATAGATCGTCCAAACAAAAATTGAATAAAGAAACTATAGATCTCAACAACACAATCAGCAATTTAGACTTAACGGACATATATAGAATAGACCATCCAACACAGAATGAATACACTTTCTTCTCAGCAGCACATGGATCCTTCTCTAAAATAGACCATATTTTATGCCACAAAGCTACTGTTAGTAAATACAAGCAGATAGAGATACTACCTTGTACTCTATCAGATCATAATGGATTGAAATTAGAAATAAATGACAGAATAAAAAACAGAAACTTCTCCAATACCTGGAGATTAAGTAATACACATTTATATGATGAATGGATAACACAAGACATCAGGAGGGATAAAAATGCATCTAGAAGTAAAACGAGAACAAAGACACATCATATCAAAATCTCTGGACACACAATGAAGCATACTTACAGCAGGACGAGATTTTATTTCATGGGGTGCATTCAAAAAAAGAAGTAGAAATCAACAAATAAACGACTTAACACTACAGCTCAAAGCGCTAGAAAAAGAAGAGCAGACCAATACCAAAAGTAGTAGAAGACAGGAAATGGTTAAAATCAGAGCCGAAATCAACGAAATCGAAACAAAAGAAACAATTGGAAAAATTAACAAAATAAATAGTTGGTTCTTTGGAAAAATAAACAAAATTGATAAACCCTTAGCCACACTAACAAAGAGAAAGAGGAGGAAAACTCAAATTACTAAAATTCGGAATGAACAAGGAAACATCACAACAGACACGAGTGAAATACAAAACATAATTATAAGCTATTTCGAAAATCTATACTCCAACAAAACAGAAAACCTCGAAGACATCAACAAATTTCTAGAGACATATGAACTACCTAAACTGAACGAGGAGGACATACACAACTTGAATAAACCAATTTCAAGCAATGAAATAGAAGAGGTCATCAAAAGCCTACCAACAAAGAAAAGTCCAGGACCAGATGGGTTCTCAGCCGAGTTCTACAAAACCGTTAAAGAAGAGCTCATTCCAATACTCCTCAAACTATTCCATGAAATAGAAGAGGAGGGAACCCTACCAAACTCGTTCTATGAAGCCAATATCACCCTGATACCTAAACCAGACAGAGACACATCAAGGAAAGAAAATTTCAGACCAATATCCTTAATGAACATCGATGCAAAATTCTCAACAAAATTTTAGCAAATCGCATACAAATATATATTAAAAAGATAGTGCACCACGATCAAGTGGGTTTTATCCCAGGGATGCAAGGTTGGTTCAACATTCGGAAATCAATAAATGTCATTCACCATATCAACAGACTAAAGTTAAGAATCACATGATTATTTCAATAGATGCAGAAAAAGCGATTTGTAAAATACAGCATTGGGCGCCGGCATGCTCAGCAGTTAACAACGGGGGGGGGTAGAAGAGAAATTGGGGTAAGGAACCTTGCCTAAACATTTAAAGGCCATCTACGCTAAGTCCCCTGGCTAACTGTGTCTGCAGTCATAAATAGTGAAAAACTGAAAGTGTTCCCCCTAAAAACTGGAACAAGGCAGGGATGCCCTCTTTCACTGCTTCTATTCAACATCGTCCTTGAGACTCTAGCCAGAGCAATCAGACAAACCAAAGAAATTAAAGGGATACGAATAGGAAAAGAAGAACTCAAACTATGCCTGTTCGCTGATGACATGATTATATATTTAGAGGAACCTGGAAATTCCACCAGAAAACTTTTAGAACTCATAAGTGAATTCAGTAAAGTAGCAGGTTACAAGATCAATGCTCATAAATCCAATGCATTTTTATACATAAGTGATGAATCTTCAGAAAGAGAAATTAGGAACACTACCCCATTCACAATAGCATCGAAGAAAATAAAATACTTGGGAATCAATCTCACAAAAGAGGTGAAAGACCTCTACAATGAGAACTACAGAACACTAAAGAAAGAAATTCAAGAAAACCTTAGAAGATGGAAAGATCTCCCATGTTCCTGGATAGGCAAAATTAATATCGTCAAAATGGCTATACTACCTAAAGTTCTATACAGATTCAATGCAATTCCAATTAAAATCCCAATGATGTACCTCGCAGAAATAGAGCAAGCAATTATGAAATTCATCTGGAAGAATAAAAAACCTAGAATAGCTAAAACAATCCTCAGTAGCAAGAGCGAAGCAGGGGGTATTGCAATACCAGATCTTCAACTCTACTACAAAGCAATAGTAACAAAACGGCATGGTATTGGTACCAAAATAGACAGGTAGATCAATGGTACAGAATAGAGGACATGGACACAAACCCAAATAAATACAATTTTCTCATACTAGACAAAGGTTCCAAAAATATGCAATGGAGAAAAGATAGCCTCTTCAGCAAATGGTGCTGGGAAAACTGGAAAACCATATGCAACAGAATGAAATTAAACCCCTATCTCTCACCCCTACACAAAACTCAACTCAAAATGGATCAAGGACCTCGGAATCAGACCAGAGACCCTGCATCTTATAGAAGAAAAAGTAGGTCCAAATCTTCAACTTGTTGGCTTAGGATCAGACTTCCTTAACAGGACTCCCATAGCACAAGAAATAAAAGCAAGAATCAACAACTGGGATAGATTCAAACTAAAAGCTTTCTCTCAGCAAAGGAAACTATCAGAAATGTGAAGAGAGCCTACAGAGTGGGAGAATATCTTTGCCAACCATACCTCAGATAGAGCGCTAATTTCCAGAATCTATAAAGAACTCAAAAAACTCTACACGAAGAATACAAATAATCCAATCAACAAATGGGCTAAGGAAATGAACAGACACTTCACAGAAGAAGATGTACAAGTAATCAACAGATATATGAAAAAATGTTCAACATCCCTAGTAATAAGGGAAATGCAAATCAAAACTACCCTAAGATTTCATCTCACCCCAATTAGAATGGCGATTATCAAGAATACAAGCAACAATAGGTGTTGGCGAGGATGTGGTGGAAAAGGAACACTCATACATTGCTGGTGGGGTTGCAAATTAGTGCAGCCACTCTGGAAAGCAGTGTGGAGATTCCTCAGAAAGCTTGGAATGGAAACACCATTTGACCCAGCTATCCCACTCCTTGGCCTATACCCAAAGGACTTAAAAGCAGCATACTACAGAGATACAGCCACATCAATGTTCATTGCTGCTCAATTCACCATAGCCAGATTGTGGAACCAACCTAGATGTCCTTCGGTTGATGAATGGATAAAGAAACTGTGGCATATTTATACAATGGAATATTACTCCGCAATGAAGAATGATAAAATTATGGCATTTGTAGGCAAATGGTCGAAATTGGAGAATATCATGCTAAGTGAGATAAGCCAATCTCAAAAAACTAAAGGACGAATGATCTCGCTGATAAGCGGATGAGGACATATAATGGGGGGTGGGACGGGCTAGCATTAGGTTTAGGGTTAGGTTTAGAGTTAGGCTAAGGAGAGCAGTAAGAATGAAGGAAAGAAGGACTGTGTAGAGGGAAAAGAGGGGTGGGAGGGGTGGGAGGGGTGGGGGGGAGGGGAAAATATAATAAACATCATTACCCTATGTAAACGTAAAAAAAAAATAAATAAAAAATAAATAAAAAAAAAAGATTTTTAAAACATATAGAGTTTCAGTAGTTTTTCTTTCTCACTTATTTGAAATTGTTGAGGAAAAAGAAAGATGGAGAGATATTAATCACTGGTATCTCTCCAGAAAAAAATTTACTAATAACCAAAAGGTAAGATCTTGTCCAACACCATTCCATACACATTCAACAGAACATGGACACATTCTAGCTGAAAACTACAAATATGTTATTAGTGGATGGATAGCATCTAAAGTAGAACAAAGAAAATTAATTTTCCTTTCATCAAAAGAAAAACAAATTCTCAAAGACCCCAAGGTCAATAGGTTACTGATTTTGGTTAACATGGTCATTATAACCAAAAACTATATAACGAGCATTACTTAATTAATTTCTCAAGATTTATCAAGCAATGGTTTTTCCACTTTGGCAAAAATTCAACATTACTGTGTTTTTATTAACAGAAAATAAATTATACAGCTCATTAAACCCTTAAATATACAGCTTAAATGATAATAAAAAATTACAAAATTTTTCAGTTTAGGTTTAATACCCAGCTTTCAACATCTCTATTTTTTGATGAGTCACTGAAATATCTTTTATTATCAAAAATTCATACAATAGAGGCAAGAGATTCTCTCTATAGAAGGAAAGCATTTACTGTTGTTGATAATGTTCTTTTTCTATATCTACATTTTACTCAAAGTCTAAAGAGAACTACTAGACTACCGACCAATATATTTAACCTTATGCTCTTCCCTAAGCTCTTTTCCTCATCCTTTAAGGTATTATTTGTATAAATTTAAAATGCTGTTTTTGGATTAAAATACCAAGGGGGCTGGGGAGATAGCTCAGTCAGTAGAGTGCTTGTCTTGCAAGCACAAGGCCCTGGGTTTGATCCCCATCACTGCAAAATAATAAAAAAAAAATAATAATGATAATGATATAAAATACCAACAAACATCTCAATTCCAGCTGGTTGAAGTCTATAGTTATTTTTGTATTTGATATCCAAGCACCAAAATCTGATCAGCAGGTCTCTACTGTCAAACATAGACTGTAGGTGTGGGAAATGTACAAGACAGAATGAAAAAGAAAATATACATTAAAATTTTAAAAGATATCCTTTCTTTTACATATTCATTCAGCAATCACGAGTTCATGTCAATATGTCATGTTTGTAATGTATAAATCTGCTCCCCCACCCATCAGGTACAGCCATTTTGCCCGCCTCCAAACCACTTGTCAATCTGTGAACATCCTAGCTAGGTATTGGTTCATCAGTCAGCATGCAAGTATCCTTCTCCAATATTGGTCCCCTGTTAGCCCCACAGAATTTAACTGTTTTACTATAGCTTCCCCGCCATCTTTTTCCATTCTTCTGTCTGTCCTATACACTTTTCTCTATCCTTCTGGGTTTCCACTCTCTCTAGCGTGCACCCTTTCTTTTCCTTTCTCTTTTCCTCTCATTTTCTCTCTTAACCTGCAGGGAGACACTGGACACTGTTTGCTTAATAAATTCTTTTATGTGATTTTCTGTGTCCAGTGTGGTTTCATGGGATTTCCTTAAATGTTTAAAATATTTTCTTTCTATTCCCTTCCCTGTCATTACTCAGCATCCAAAATATTTTTTATCAGTAAACATTAAGTAATTTTTAAAGATCTCAAGCTGGAAGTGTGTGTGTGTGTGTGTTGTATATAAATTTGCAAACACATTTCTCTCTATTCAGAGAAGCAAGATCAGTCTCAGTCACCAAAGTTTTAGAAAAGTGAAAATTAGGTAGCACAGAGAAAAAAGCAAAAAAAGAAGCAACATTAATTTTGTAGAAAATATCACCTAAACTGAAAGAAGAAATAAGTAAAATTGAGAAGGAAAGAAAGAATAATTCAACTTATTTCCAGGGAATATTAAGAAAGATAATTTCTCGGAGAAAGAAAAGTGAGAAACTAAGCTGAAATAATGTATTTAAATCTATAAATTGTTTTCCCAGTTCTTATGCCTATTTACCATTAACATGGCCTACAACTATTCTTTAATTTATATCATGCAAACAAATGTTTGTGAATATATACACAGATGATCCAAAACATACTGATTTTCCTTACAGTTTAAAAATCTTATAATCAAGGTAAAGATAAAAGAGTTACGTCTGGATACACAGACCTGTGATCTCACATATATTGAGATATATGAACTTGAGTTATCACATGATTTCACACCAATTCAGTATAGCAGCAGATATCAATTTAGAATATATGCCATATCGATTCCCAGATACACTAAAAGGGTTCAGAATCTGCAAAAGGAAGTAGGACAAACTGTACAATTGCAGATGCACAGCAATTATGGTAAAATATATTATGCACTACCAGAGGTATGTCTGGCATACAATGGAAATCAGAGGTACTAAAGAATGAAAACTACTTTAAAAAGTACTAAATCAATGATTAATAGAAATGTGCCTGATGAAGGAATGGACAAAGTATTTCAAGCAGAGGAATAAATATGTTCAAAGATGAACAATTTTGTTGAATTAAATAAAAGTAATTTAAATTTCAGGAATCCTTTGAGCAGGGAGATCTGATGAAGAAATCAAGAGAGATGATGCTGGACAGGAAGACAGTGAAAAGATCAGACGTGTCTTTTGTGTACCAAATCACAAAATTCAGATTCAAGTGGAAATAGTGAACATCACAAGGATATTATAAAAAGCAGAGACAATAATAGACAATAGAGTCAGATTAAGAAGTTGTTATAGAAGTAACTATTGAACAATGTGAGAAGTGCTTCAATAACATTTGAAATGAAATAAGAAAACTTGAAGTAGAAGAACAGAGGTTACAAGAGGTCTCCCACCTTTGTTGTTCAAACACAGAAAATATGTACTAAAACAGAGATACAAAATTCAAGGAAACCAACAGGTTTTACAGGAGAATAGGATAAATCCTGCTTTTAAAACTGAAACTTGGCCTGGGGAGATAACTCAGTTGGTAGAGTGCTTGTCTTACAAGCACAAGGCCCTGGGTTCAATCCCCAGCACTGCAAAAAATAAATAATTAAATAAATAAAAATAAAAGTAAAATTGAAACTGAGATATACATTAGGAATCAGGCATTTTTTAAAAAGAAGTTTGTCAACTGAGTATATTAATAGAAATATTAATAGAAATTCAAGAAATAGTAAGGGCTAGGAATATAGTTAATAGAGTTCTTCCTTCTTAAGCACAAGACCCTGGGTTCAGTCCCCAGCACCACAAAAAAAAAAGTGAATAAGTTATTCATCATAAAGACACAATCACCATGCTTATAGAATATGGCTCTATTAACTTGTACTATGCTACAGAAATTATTTCAATGATATGACAAAAGTCACCTCCTTCCAGAGTTAGACACAGTTTACTCTCTAGTGCTTTATTCAATACTATGACTTTAAATCTTTGGTTTCTGACCTTTACTGGACAAACAAGCTAAGACACAAAGTTCAAGGAACATAAACACATTAAATGCTTAAACCCAACTATAAGCCAATCCAGGTTGCTCCAAGGACACCAGATCAGATGCTTTCTACATGGTTAGGCTAAGGAATTTAAAAAGTAGTCTCAAGAACAGAAAAAGCAAGTTGTCAGTGGTCATGGTGGCACACACCTGTAATCCCAGTGGTTCAGGAGGCTGAGGCAAGAGGAAATGGAGTTCAAAGCCAGTCTTAGCAAAAGTGAGGCACTAAGCAACTCAGTGAGACCCTGTCTCTTAATAAAACACAAAATAGAACTGGGGATGTGACTTAGTGGTCAAGTGCCCCTGACTTCAATTGCCAGTACCCCACCCCCCAAAAAAAAGGAAACTGTCTTTAGAAAGTTTATTCTTGGCTCAAAATGTTCATCCTGAATGTAGGTAGATGATTTTATAAGTTAAATGATGGCTACTAAGCCTTGTATATTTCTGCATGTATTTCAGAAGAGGTATTGATGGGTTTTGCTCTAGTTTTATGTACAGCAATAAACCTCAGATGATAGAGATGGCATTCTTCCTCCACAACAAAGGTCAAACAAGCTCCTGGTCCAATATAATCAAGATCATGTCACTCATTGGCAAAGGTTCAGCATGCTTACTGCTCATTATAAAATGTTCTGTAAGCTCAAACTTTCTCCCATAGAGCACAACTCACCATCTCCCATGAGAAAACTCTGACTGTTTAACCACCATTTTCTAAACTGTGTTAATAAGCATTCCATTCTCTAAACTGCACTAAGCATTGTGTCAGAATAGCAGAAGACAGTTTTCGTACCTACCATGTATAGTATCTTTCTTCATTTCCACATGTTTGCCACATTTCAACCCTCGTAACTCTAGGTCAATCATTCTAAGAAATGGGTGAGTGGCACAGGCCAAAGACCAAAATGTCTTCAGACAGACACTACAAAAAATAAAGACTAAAATCAATTATTTCCTTAACTAAGAACCATAAAGATTATCAGCCAGCTCAAAGGCTTTGCTGATAGTCTTGTCTCCTATAGCATTTTCACTAATGTTTCCAATTGAGGGATTCCAACAACTAATAAACATTTTCTTTCCAAGAATGCCATGTATGCCTTCAAGAGAGAGTAACTTTTATAAAAGACAGGCATTAACTTGCCTCTCTCTTCAAATGAAAACAACCATAACTGACACATTCAAATATTTTTTTAAAATATAATTTTAGTTGTTTATGGACCTTTAATTTATTTATATGTGGTGCTAAGGGTTTGAGATATGACTCAGCTTGTAGAGTGCTCGCCTGTCAAGCAGAAGACCACACACACAAAAAAATCTGTGTTGTAACTCAGTGGTAGAGCACTTGTCTAGCATGTGCAAGTCCCTGTGTCTGATCCCCAGTACCACAAACATATGTGGTGCTGAGAATTGAATGCAGTGTCTCACAAATGTCAGGTGAATGTTCTATCAGTGAGCCACAACCCCAGC
Source organism: Sciurus niger (assembly GCA_020740815.1). NCBI lineage: Eukaryota > Metazoa > Chordata > Mammalia > Rodentia > Sciuridae > Sciurus > Sciurus niger. The sequence goes on along the minus strand of JAHUXG010011131.1, from coordinate 43,580 downwards.
ATGACACTTTCAAATATTTAGAGAAACACTACCAGAATTCCATAAGGCCCTCAAACAACTTTGGAAATGATTTCAAAATCTAGTTACCTTAGTTTACTATGAGAAATTTTGAGAAGAGGATGCTGATTCACTTAGTTACCCCTCATGCAGTTACTGCTGCAATGGGAGTTAGATAATTTAAAAAGCTGCTATTAAATTTGTTCTGGGATAATCAATGATACCTCATCAGCCCTAACATCACTCAGGGCAGCTTCAAGTCACTGGTCAGGGTTGCTATGGAGAAAAAAAATTATTCTGGATTTCCTCCTTACCAAACCCAGGGAAGATGAGATCATTAACATATCCATCTGTATATAAGTTAGTACACTAGCCAAATGGAAGATAGATTGAAAAATTGAAGGAAAAAGCCAAATTGGTGGGCTAAGTTTGATTCTGATGGTGTACTGGTATTTGGGATTTGTTCTGCTGATGGAATTTGGTACTTGAAAAGCATGGCTGAGATTGTTACTTCAGGTTGGCCTCATCCTGCTGCTGGGAATCCTGCTCAACAGAAATTTTATTATACACTCTGTGAGGCAATCTAAACAGATTTCATCATAGCCTGCATCAGTCAGATCATAGTTATTTACTGTCCCTGTCCCTAAATAAGGGTTTATCTCCTTCAACACCCTACTGCAACTTGTCTTCCTAACATCACTCTATGAGCTTCATTGTCTTGAAATGGGGGGTGCTGTAAAGCTAATCCAAGGATATTTATTTTTGACCTAGGAGTTTATGACTACTGACAACACCCACTAAACATGTCAGTTTAAAGTGGTGGAAACCTGGAACCCTTCAAGCTCTTGATACTCCCAGCCATAATTCCACTGGGACTGGATCAGGTAGACACTTTAGCTGGGAGAAAAAAAGATATAGCATGCTGTTACTTAAGACTTTTAGACACACACACAGAAGAAAATCCAAATGTCCATCCAAAAAACTAAGATTCACATACTTATTCTTTTCTTCACATAAATATACTACAGTTCAATCAACTCTATGAATAAGAGCAAGGGCTTCAATAAACTCTTTGTGATCCATATAATTCTTTTGATACCCTGCCAAAGTATGACTCTCACAAGAGAATATGGAAGGCACACACACAAAAGAGAAGAAAGAAAAAGTAAGAAGAGAAAATTAAAGTGTGGCAAAAACCAGAGATTGACTACTCTACTCTTACTCCAACCCTCTTCTAAGTAAGACTAGATTAACAAGAGAGGACAATCACATACATGAAAACTGGACCCTGTGACAAATTTGTTCTCCTAGAACATCTGAGGAAGAAGGTATCTCTGTTCCTGGAATCTCAATTGCTAGCCAAAGTACAGTTTGGAGTCATGTTTTCATTAGAACACTGTGATGTAGTATGGCAATATTCTTCTGTTCAGTATATTTATGATTACATATTATCCACACATGTTCCAAGGGCATTGCAAAAATTCTGTAGGGCACTCAATACCATATTCTTCTTAAATGACCTGTAATTGTTTAGGTTGCTAGCAGTTGAAAAAAAGCTATCTTATATATTCAAGAAAATAAACTGAAGAATACTAATGCTATGTCCAATATTTCATTTATACTTTCTTTTCTGAAAATAAGACTTTCAGGGGCTGGGGATATAGATCAATTGGTTGAGTGCTTGCCTTCCATGCACAAAGCCCTGGGTTCAATCCGTAGCACCACCAAAGAAAAAAAGAAAAAAAGAAAAGAAAAGAAGACTCTCTAAAGTCTGAGAATAACTTTCAGATATTTTAGGTATATAATTTTTATTGTTATTACTATATCAAATACAGGAAATTATGCTCATTCTTTTTTTTAAAGCAACACAAAATTTTAATCTCTAGACATTTAACATAGCATCACCTGTAATAGTTAAAAATTAAAAATAAGAACCTAATGACATTCAAAAGGGTTGAAGGTATATTGTTAAGGGAACAGAATAGGTTCTATCAAAATTATAGGCAAATTATCTTTATTATGGTCACAGTCTAAAGAAAATTGAACATTTTTTCTTTAAAAAGTACCTTGGTGGGCTGGGATTATAATTCAATGGTTGAGCATTTTCCTAGAAGGTGTGAGGCACCAGGTTCAATTCTAGGCACCATATATAAATAAAATAAAGGTCTTTGACAACTAAAATATATTTTTAAATAAAGTACCTTGCAAACATATTTTTCAATAAAAAATCCTCATGTTCTTTATTTTACTGTTTCCATTTTCTTCAACTTAAAAGCAAACAACTGATTTCCATTTTATTCAGTAATGTTTTATTTTTTTATTTGATGATCTGCTATATCACCCAGAGTAGCACATTTTAATAAATGCAAGCAAGGTAGATAGTAATAAAATGGGCACCTAGAACAATATCTTTATGGCAAAACAGACAATCAGCTAGCTCTAAAATATACCAAATTTGTGGAAAATTCAGAAACAACCAGAGAAAGTATATTTATATTAGTAAATTATTGCTTCATAATTTTAAAGGAGATAGAGCATAGTCCATAATCCACAGAAGAGAACCTACTTTAAGTTTTTTTTTAATTGGGTGTTATATGCTAAATTAGCTTAGTAGAGAATAATACAGTTTATGCTTAAGCATACCATCAACTAGTTTTTTCATATATTAGGCTTAATAATGAGAAGGCTCCATTAAAAGTAAAATCCACAATAGTGAAATGGGAAAATGAGAATTTAGAATTCTCTTCCAATTATCTACTCTTTATCAGCAACATGAATTGTACCCCCAAATTAAGGGGATTTTAAATCATGCCAACATGATCTATCACTTCTTGATGCAAATTAATCTTTAAGAACTGCATCAAGAAATTTATTTTAGTATTTAAAAAATATCAAAAAATTATATAATACTACTCAATGTAACAGAAAATATAATTACACAACTGAGCCAAATACTTTTGTAAAAACCAATTAGTTTCAAATACAATCAGGAATGTATACCTTGGTAAAAGTTTCTCAAGAATCAAATCAAATACATGATTTTTATATCTATCAAAGGGCAGTATTGCCAGGTGCAATAGCACATCCCTGTATTCCCAGCAGTTTGGGAGGATGAGGCAGGTTCATTGCACGTTCAAAGTCAGTCTCAGCAATTTAACAAGGCCCTAAACAACCTAGCAAGACTCTATTTCAAAATTGAAAATTCAAACAAGAGGCTGGGGTGCTGGGGCTGTAGCTCAGTGACACGGCACTTACCTAGCATGTGTGAGGCACTGAGTTCAATCCTTAACACTACATAAAAATAAAACATATAAAGTAAGACACGCTGTCTATCCGCAATTCAAAAATACTGACAAATAAAAAAGACTGGGTATATGGCTCAGTGGTTAAGCACTGATGGGTTCAATCCATGATATCAAAAAAAGAGGGTGGAGAAGCACTTTTGCTGCCATTCCCACTCTGCCACACCACAATACAAATATCAGAAAATGAAGCAAATAAGAGGTAATTCAAAAAGAAATTATTCTGACAAATGTCATTAGCAGCATTATTAATAATAATAAAAAATGAAATGACCTAAATGTCTCCCAATCAAAAATTGATAAGTTAAATAGGTCATATTCAATAATATAATATGGAATAATAATAATATTGGAATAATATGTGGCATAATAAAATGGAATAGTATGTAACAGTAAAAAATGAAGTAGTGATACATACTCCTGCAAGGATCAACATTAAAAATATGTCAAATGAAAAAGGCAGTCACAATGAAGCATATTTATTATGTTCACTGTCACATGATCATATTTATGTTAAAAGTCTGGAATACCCATAACTATACAGACAGAAGGTATATTAGTTTGGCCAGGGTCTAGCAAGAACAAAGAAATTTGTGGGGTTATGGCTAAGGGGTGGGGTTACCTTTGGGGAGCATTGAAGATACTATAAAATTGAATACGGTTAAGGTTAGACATCTGAATAAACACAATACACATTTTCTTTTGTGGTGCTGGGGATTGAACTCAGTGTCTTGATGCTTGCATGGAAAGCATTCTACTGACTGAGTTATCTACCCAGACCACCACAAAATACACATTTTAAATGGGTAAATAACATGACACATGAATTTTATCTGAATAACTTGATAAAAAATCCACCTCAAAACTATACAAAATTTAGAAATAAAAAAAATTGAATAAAAAATTTTAAAAAATTTTCACGTTAATGTCTTAGTGTTGTGGATATTAAGCCTACGAACAGATTTTGCAAAAGAAACTGTTAAAAACATCAGATGACAAAAGATCACTGCACAAGGGGAAATCACAAAGACATAAAAAAAGAGAAGAGAAAGGAAAAGAAAATGAGAGAAAGAAAGGGAAAGCCAGGAGAGGAGGGAGAAAAAACAGAAGTAGAATGAGAAAGTCTGTTAATAAAATGACCCCAGCACATGAAGCAACTGCAGGTGTCAGCAGTGGAGAACAAAGGTGAGTCCCCAACTCCCCTGCCCTCAGAGAAGTCCAGATGCGTCAAGAGGGGCTTTTTTTTTTCAGGCCCGTGGCATCTGGACACATGCAGTAGAGAGCACACATTCAGATCTTCAGTCCTCCCTACTGCAGAAAGACACAAATCACAGCAACAAGGTCCCTCACTGCCACTCACAGAACTGTCAACTGATGTGTCATAGCTGACTTATTAGCTTCACAGTTTCTAACATCATCTAATTTTACTTAAATACCATCTTTTAATTTTAATTTAATGTTTTTAAATTTTAAGATTTGGCTGGGCTGGTATATAGCTCAGTTGATAGAGTGCTTACCTTGAATGCACAAGACTCTGGGTTCAATCCCCAGCACCACACACAAAAAAAAATGATTTGGTTTTTATACTCCTATCACACCCAGAAAGAATAAAAGGGTCAAACTCCAGATAGCTTAAAAAAAATTAAAAATTATAGGTAGGGCACGGTGGCACTCTCCATGGTGTCTTGGAAGTCTGAAGAAGGGAGATTGCAAGTTCAAAGTCAGCCTCAGCAACTTAATGAGGTCCTAAGCAACTTAGTGATACCCTGTCTCAAAATAAACAAACAAGCAAACAAATAGGGCTGGGGATATGGCTCAGTGGTTAAGCAACCCTAGTTTCAATGTCTGGTACCTAAAAAAAGAAAAGAAAAAAATAAATACAATTTTAACTTTTACATACATATATATATTTTACATATAATTTAAAACAGGTGCCCTTCATGTTAATTAGCACAATGGTTTCCAAAAGTTATTGCTCATTAGAATCACCTGAAGATTCTTCTAAAACTCCCAAAGGCCAGGTCACAAACAGTTCAAATAAATTATAAAATCTGGGAAATGAGAATAGTATCAATAGACCATTTAAATACGCTCAGGTTTGATCATAACAACAATCACACCATAAAATCCTCTTGCCTGTTTTGATTTTTTTGAAGAAAAAATTAAACAAATATTAGTGAATATAATGTAAACTTTGTGGAAGAACATATTTTAAGAATACTTTATAACCCTGAGTTTCATCTTTTTTTCTTTTTCTTTTCTATGCTGCTGGAGATCAAGCCCAGGGCTAATGTGCTCTACCACAGAGGAAACTCCCAGTCCTATGACCTTGATTTTTACTATGATTAACTCTCAGTCTATCGGTCATGAAAATTAAACAATGAGAAGTCACAATTAATAACTGTTTTAAAGTCATATTAATAATTAAGTCTAGTATAATAAACAATTATAAAACTATGGTTATATGTTTTATTGAAAAAAGAGTAATTTTTCTCCCAGAAAGTAACCTAAGGAAGTAATCACAGGTGTTTGTAAAGACATCTATAAAACAAATTAGAAATAGTACAAAGTGAAATTCTAGACATTCACTAAAAATACTATAAAAACATATTAAGTAGCATATGTTTCATAATACAGTACTTACATATAAACTGGTCACAAAATACTTTTACAAAATATGTATTATGTGTCCTTAAAAATGGATATTATATACATGGAACCTACTTGCATTTGAACTGAATTATGCCAAAGGCCCTCCACAATAGAAGAAAATCAGTCAACATAAAGATCATATGTCTTTGATCTTCTAAAACACCTTGAAGGCTATTTGAATTCTGTTAATTAAATTGCAAGTAGCAAATAACACAAATACCACAATATAACTGACTCATCCTGCTAAAGAGTCAATATGCTGAGCAACCAGTAACATTTTACAAGCAGCTTATTGTGTACATAGCATGGACCAAGCACTATTTTAACTCTGACAATACCCTAAGATGTGTACTCATCAAGTATTTACTTAACACTTTCTACTTATCAGGCACTATTTGATCCACTTTATAAATATTAAATCTTTTTTATTCCTTAGTTGAAACATTAAAATTGTACATATTTGTAGGGTATCTTATGATGTTTCAATACAGGTATACATTGTGGAAAGCTGAAATCAGGGTAAGCATATCACTTTCCTCAAACTTAGGTCCTTTTATTGTAAAAAACAAACATTCAAAACTCTTTCTTCTAGCTCTCTTGAAATGCACAGTAGATTATCATTATGTAGAATCAATTTACTGTGAATTTTAATGTATATAATAAACATATTAAGTAGGTACTACTGTTAACCTCTATTCTAGATTAGGTAACTGAAGCAGGAAAAGGTTAAGCAACTTGTTCAATGGCTCATACCTGCTAAATGATGGACAAAGGACCTAGAACCAGACAGCCTGTACAGTGAACACAAAATGCTCTCGCCAATAAATTCCAGTGACTCTCAAATGAATGAAGTTGTGATAGCCAAAAATATACAGTAAGGTACTATAAGTATTCAAATGTACAATATTAATTATGCAAGAACTATATTTCCTCCTCTTGTAAAGAATATGAATCTAAACTACTACAGATGCTCATTTTGTGGATGGAATCAAGTAGTCCCAAATATTATTTGCATTATTTTAATACTCATTCTGAAATCAAAAACAATAAAAATTTTATGAAAGATAAGGGATAAGGAAGAAAAAGGAAGGGAAAATGGGAATAGAAAAATAGAAAGGGAGGAAAAAGAGGACAAAGGGAAATAAAAGGGAAGGAGTGTAGGAAATAAAAAGGAAAGGAATTTAAGGGGATCTGAAAGAGGAAAAGGAGGTGAAAAGATAGTGGAAGCCAGCTATAAGGAGAAGAGAAGGATGGAGGAGAAAGGGGAAAATGAAGAAGTTCAAAAAGTATCATATATATCAACATGTATACACATAAGACAAAAATTCTTAGACTTGTATAATGAAAAAATATGACCTTTATAAAGTGCAAAGAATAAAGTACTGAAGCCAGATGCCACACTTTCCATGATTGGAGACAACAGATAGGACATATATACTACAGGTATACACTGGGAACAAAGAGCTGTGGCCAGACTGAGCTGGCTCAATCCCACTGACTACAGTGAGTTCTCAATTTGAACTCAAAGTTATGGAGTTAGTGCTGGAATGAACCTCTGAAACCATGAACCAAAATAATTGTTTCCTCCTCTATATTGTTCTTGTCACATCCTTTGATAATGCAAATCTGCCTAAAACACATGTGGTCCTGAACAATTGACTATTTGTTTAATAGTAGAATAAATTTGAAATGTGTTATCTGGCTTTCCATGAGAAGTAGTAAATCAGATTAACAAAAACATAAATCTGATTTTAAAATAAAGACATAATAGCATACAAATAGACAAAATACTTAATACAAACTAGTTTAGGGAGAACACACTAATCAGGTCCTAAAATAACTTCAAAAGTATAAAGGAGAAAAATCATATGTAAAAATAATGGATGGTTTCTCAGTTATTTTTTTAAGTGTAGAGATTTACCAAAAAGAGTTGTACCTAAGCATGATACACACTGGACTAGATTTGAGTAAAATGCAAAAGACAGAATATCTATGGTAGGAGAGATGCAAAAAATCTAGGATGGAGAAGAAAGTTATTAAGAAAGGACTTCAAATTCTCTCATGCTCAGAAGGTAATATCTGTGATGACAAATGTCATTCCCAGCATAATTCTTCTCTAGGTTGACACAGACTCCCTCACTTCAGGCATAGGACTACTACTCACTGGTAACCTTAAAAATATTTAAATTCAATATTTGACATGACATATTTTGCTTACAATGTACATTTTTCTTAAAAGTAACAACTTTTTTATTTCAATATTGATCTTATTTTTTATTTCCTTCATATAATCTTATGCTTACTTATGTCAGTTGGCCAATTTCTACAAAATGACTTTGACATTTGCACCTAATTATGTTGAATTTGAAGATTTACTGGGGAACACTGTGACTTTTACCAAAATTAAACTTTTGATCATTGAATATTAGCTGCTTTCCCATTTGTTTCCATATTTGTTGCATTTGGTTTTTACCTTTACTTTTTACTTTGTAGTGGACAGGTCTTAAATTTTTAGTCATTACTTTTATTTCCAATTATTTTTCCTACATTTGTGAATGGTTTGTGTCCCCATTTTGACATTGCTCATTGCTAGGGTAATTTATACAATTTTATGTTGACCTTGTAACCTATTCTCTTACCAAACTATTGTAGTTCTAGTTTTGTTAGTGTGTAAAAATTTCTTAGAAATATTATATGAAGTATACTATCATCTGCATAGGCTATTTCTTTTTTGATGTTTAATATCCATGTTTAATATTCTCAGAATAATATGTAGTACAAGTCAGAAAATCATACTACTTTTTCCTGTTACCCAAACTAAGTTGTGAAGCACTTAGGTTATTAAAACCAAATAGGGTAACTGAAGATAGTTCCCAGGGACCATTTTGTGGATTGAAAAACAATTTTCCTTTAGTTGTAATCTGCAATATGTTTAAACATACATTGGCATATGATTTGCCAAAAGTTTTTCTCTGTCAAAATTATTTTTGGAACCTTTATTATGACATATATAGAGATGTCCCTGTTGAACATGGGTTACATTCTTTCCTTTTTAGGTAGTTACCTTAAGTTTGCTAGTAGTTTTGAATATCTTAGTCAATATACAAAATGAAATATGGCTTTTAATTTCCTTTCTTGTGATGTCTTATCTGGTAAACTTGTTTTATAGATAGAATTAGAAGGTTTTATTCTTTTTAAAAAGTGATCATAAATTATTATTAAAAGTTTGGTTGAAATCATCAGTGTCAGTGAAGGTACTTTTTTTTTAATACGTGGTTGTTTAATTTTTTTGTTTGGTTTGTTTTTAGATCTAGGTTCTTGCTGTGTTGCCCGGATTAACCTCAAATTCCTAGGTATAAAATCATTCTCCTGCTTTAGCCTCACCAGTATCTGGGACTACTAGCATGCACTCCCATGAACAACTTTTCAGGTTCTCATAAGAATATTTGTAATTAAGTTAAATTTTGTTTGTAGGTCTTTTGTTATATTTTCTTGCATCTAGTTTGATTAGTGCATTCTATTCATTCTTTATTTGATTTTCAAAACTCATGACTATCTAGATTATGATGGAATAATGTGGGCTGGAGAGATAGCTCAGTTGGTAAAGTGCTTGCCTTACAAGCACAGGGCCCTGGGTTTGATCCCCAGCACCACAAAAAAAAAAAAAAAATGCAACAAAGTGGAGAAATGAATACTTTGCATTTTGTGAACTTACAACTGTCTCAGGATGCCCTGTGTAGAATAGAGAATATACACTATTTAGCTTTCATATTCTGTAAGATACATGAGACAGATAATCTAAAGTAAATTATAAATTTGAATAGCATTTTTCTGATAATGATGTTGAGTACCTTTTATATAACTTTATACATTTGTTTGATTTTTAGGCATTTTACCATACAGTATTAGTTTTATTTTGATTTTTCTTTTTTGATGAGTTGCATGATTTTCATATATTTTGATATTAAACTTTTCTCAGATATGTGGTTATCAAATATTTTCTTCAATCCATGGTCCACTTATATTTTTTTGTTCTCATGGCCATAAAAATGAAAGAATTTATTATCAAATTATCAATCTCAATATTTTGGAAAAAGTAAATTTTATAAAAAGAAGAGTAGAGAAAGAAAAGCCTAAGCAAAAGAGCAAAATTAGAAGATACTAAAAATGACCATACCACAGAAAGAATCATCAATGTCAATGTTGGTGCTTTCCAAAAGCAAATGGAATTGAAAAAGCTCTGGTAAATTTGACAAGTAAAAATTATGTCAATTATGTACTATATAATTGCCAGCATATGCATATATATAATGATGTCTCACTTGATGGGACTACATTGTAGAAATTTGTTCTAAATGATTCTGCCATTTTCTGAATATCTGAGTGTAATGACAAGAATCTAGTTGATACAGACTATTATGTAACTAGACTTTTTCTGTTTCCATTGTTGTGCATAAAGTATATCCCTGACCAAAACACTATGATACCACTCATGACTGATGTTATAAAGTTATAGCAACCAGTGTAGACCTCATAATGAAATGAACAAATGGTAGAACTCAAGAACAAAATGCTTAATAAGTCACTTGCTATTTAGACAGTAAAAAAACATAGAGATTACAGTACAGGGAAGAAGAAAAATGGCATTCTTTCCAAAAAAAAAGATGCTAGGATATTGAGATATTTTTGTAATAATAAAAATGCTATTCATCATAGCATATAAAAATTCATTTTCACATATTAATACTGAATATAAATATTACAAATAAGTAATAGTGAAATATTAAAGAAAATATAAAGCATTCACAAGTTGTAATAAGGAAGAGTGAGAAAGGATGCATGTGGTGGTACACACTTAAAATATCCAGTACTCTGGAGGCTAAGGTAGGAGGATCACAATTGTGAGGCCATCCCAAGCAGCTGAGTAAAATCCCATCTAAAAATAAAATTTTAAAAAGAGCTGAAGATATAGATTGGTAACAGGACACCCTGGTTTCAATCTCCAATATCACAAAAGGGGGAAAAAAACAAATGGTTATTGTTTTTTCAAATTACACAAAATATTATTTTTAAATTTATGAATTGTATAATATTAAAATAAAAATTCTTATATCTCAAATAAGTCCATTGAAGGGTGCAAGGAGAAGTAACAGATTGAAAAAAACTACCTCACAAATAATCAAACACTTATAAGAAGGTAAGAAAGGAGAAACTGCAAAAGAAAAGCAGGCAAGAGACTTGAATAATCACTTTAAATAGGAGATAGATATCTAATTATTCAATAATCAATAAAAACTCAACATCTTTTTATTATTCATTTATATACAGTGCTGAGAATCAAACCCAGTGCCTCACACATGCTGGGCAAGCACTGTACCACTGAGCCACAATCACAGCCCCAAACTTAACATCTTTAGAAATTAGGTAATGTAAAATAACTCATATATACAAAAAACAAAATTGGAGACCCAAAATGGCAGACTAGAAGGAGGCTACATTCCTTGATGCTTCATAACTCAGGTTTCAAGCAGAGGAAAATCTGTTTCTCTTTGAGGCAGTCTTTGCTGCTTATCAATCACCTGCTGTTTATCTCATTTGTCCACCTCAATCACCCAGTCTGTCAGCATATTGACAAATTTTTGAGTGCAGATCTCTTACTCACTGCTGCTTCTGCCATTTGCCCATTTGCCTGCCTCTTGCCTTCCCATTATCTGCCTTTCACCTACCCATCACCCACCACATGAGGTCCACCTGCTGATGGTCTGCTGATAGCCTGCAGACCGACTGTAGACCACCAGCACAACACCAGCTGCCTGCTATTACCTAGAAGTTCACTGTCAGGTTTGACTAAATGTGCATGACTGCTGCCATTTTGGGACAACAGTCAGGACCTGCAGGACACCTGGCATAACCAACTGCATTCCCAACTCCAGGACCCCAGGCACAAGCTACTGCATCCAACATGGAATTGGAACCCACACCCCCCATTGCAGTTCCCCATTTGCCAACACACTTGAAAGTCAGTTCATTTATCTTGCATTATCCTGAAAGTGGAAGCCGCTATCATTAGGTGGGGCCAATTTCATCCTGAGATGCCTACTGGTGACCAGAAGCTCAATGTCAGGTACCTCTCATGCATCAGGCTACTGAAGACTGGGAGGTTTGAATAGTATATGACTGTTATAGTGTAGAATTTTTTCTGAAAATTTTAAAGTTTTTATTTCTTTATTTTCTCCCTCTATTTTCCTTTTGTTAATCTGTTTCCTCAGAGTCTCTTTCTCTGCTTTCCATTGCTAACAACCACCTTATTTGATTCTGCTTTCACTCTACCTATGATTTTTTAATTCTAAATACTCTTTTTTATCCTTCTAACAGTTACAATTTACACTCCTCCCCATCCTTTCTCAACCATTATAAACTGTAAACCTCATTGCAAATCTATTTGTTTTACTGTAGATAATATTTGAACTCATCCTATTTACTATGACAATATTGTTAACATCTTCATAGGGGCTATTTACTTTAGGGCTGCATATTATCTGTACTGGATACTGCTAATATTGATATCCACCTTAAAGAAAAGGTTTTGGAAACCTGCTGGGTTACTATGAGCCTGTAGGGGGGAAACTGAAATAATCCAAATCTGCACTGCAAGAGGGAAAGATATATGAACAACATCAAAAAACAAGGAAAGTGTTCCAAACAAACCAAGATTCTATATTAATAGAATCCAGTGACAGCACAGTAGAAGAAATATCAGAAAAGGAGTTTAGAATATATTAATTAAAATGATTCATGAAGCAAAAGATGATATAAGAGAGCAAATACAGGCAATGAAAAATCACTCCAATGAACAATTGAAAGAACAACTGCAGGAAGCAAAAGATCATCTCAACAAAGAGATAGAGATTCTGAGGGAAAAAAAAACAAACAAACAGAAATCCTTGAAACGAAGTAAACAATAAACCAAATAAAAAACTCAATGGAAAGCATCATCAACAGACTAGATCACTTGGAAGACAGGACATCAGACAATGAAGACAAAATATTTAATCTTGAAAATAAAGTTGACCTAACAAAAATGTTAGAAATCATGAACAGAATCTCCAATAACTATGAGATCATGAAAAGACCAAATTTAATAATTTTCAGGATTGGGGAAAGCACAAAGATACAAACCAAAGGAATGAACAACATATTCAATGAAATAATATCAGAAAATTTACCAAACCTGAAGAATGAAATGGAAAAATCAACTACACGGGGCTTACAGAATACCAAATAGACAAAATTATAACAGAAACTTTATACAATAAGTGGTTTCAATTCAGCTTAAAAATAATTTTACTACATGGATCAGTACATTATATGTACATTATATGTAATTTTAGTATTTCTGCTTTGAATTCTTGATATTGCAATGGAAATTCTACTTTATTAAATGCATTTGATATGCTAGTTATTGTGCATGATTTAAACTTTTTTTGCTTTCTCCTTTACTGGTTCTGCTTTTTCTCTTACAACAACCCTCTAGAAAGAGTTTCTGAGAATTACTGAGCTGTTTGTAAAGGAGATGTACTTAGGGAGTATGCAAAATTATCATTTTAATAAAAGAAACATATATTTAAGACTGGGGTTGTGGTTCAGTGGTAGAGTGCTTGCCTAGCAAGTGTGAGGCTCTGGGTTTGATTCTCAGCACCACATATAAATAAATGAATAAAAATAAAAGTCTATCAACTTCTAAAAAATATTAAAAAACAAGAAATAGATATTTAAAATTTAATACTAACTATGGGAAAAGCATCCATTGTGTAAAACAGTTTATCTTTGGATTCAATGTTTATCTTTGGTTTTACAAACGAGCTTTTATTTTCAGTATTTTCTACATAATATGTGAAAATGTAGAGCAATTGCAATACATCAATAGAATGAGTAAATTTTCTGAAAAACAATAAAACTAAATAGTATTGATGAACATGGAATAAATGCACACATGAAGGAAAGATGGTATTTAAGCTGTTATTATTCATTTGTGGAAACTGTTTTGCTATCTGACATACATGATACATCCCCACAAGAAATAGACTGAAATTACAGCACCTGTACATATGAGGATAAAGCCATATTTCCCAGAGTTGAAACCCAGGAGCATGGTTAAAGAGGATGTACACTTAGGAAGAAATAAGTAATAAACTGTGGAAAATAATGGTTTCTAGAAGAAAGACACCTTTTTTGTCATAGAACACCCAGTTTGACAAATGCTATAAAACACCATGTATGTTTTATATCAATGTTACATGAATATCACATTTCATATGTAAGCATATTTAAAAAGGAAGTGTGCAAAATTTGAAAAAATAAAAATACAGAAGAGCATATAAAATAATTAGTTACACACTCTATGTATAGATAAAACTCATAAATATGACCATTTTTCCCAAGTTAATCTAAAATACCCCATCAAAATTAAAACCATGTTTTGCTTTGAATTAAAGAAGGAATGAAAGCAAAAATTTCAAAAATTCTCCTGAGGGCTAAATAGACATGACATTAGCTAAGAACTCTCTAAAATATAAGAGAAAAGTAACAGCTATTATTCATTACCTAACACTAATATATATTTTCAAATTACATTTTCACAGTAATTTAAAGAACAAGAAGTCACAAAACAGAAAATTCCATATGTTTGTAAATAATTTTATTAAGTGCAATGAAAGGACCTATATAAATCCAACTATAACAAGAAAAATATTTAATGTGATTGAATGTTACAACCCAACCTGAAGGCAGATGTTATAAGAAGAGACAAAGATCACTTGTAGGGCTTGTGTGTAGAATGTGTGTAACACTGGAATTATACCACAGCATTCCCCCAAAAGCAGATATTAAGAGGCATGATTTTCAAAATATAGCAGAATATTAGCCTTGTGACTCTCCATCCATTCATGAATGCATCAAATAAACATCTACTAATGTTTTGAGTTCCCCTTCAAATGAATTTAGAGTCATATACATTGGACAGCAAAAACAAAAAAATCTACCATCAGATGAGTAGAAAAAGTTGGGGAAAACTTGGACATTAGCCTTCTTTGAGCAATGTACCATGTAATTGGGACAGAATACCTAAATCCAGTGTCACTCTGAATAGAGGAAAACTCATTGTGGTCATAAATATATCACATTTAACTCCAAATTGCCTGTTGTTTATTAATTATCTGGTGCTCACAGAGGAAGGGACTAGATATACACAAGCATCAAGAGCAGAAAGAGGGGTGTTTTTCTAGAGTCATTCAAGATCCATGGGCTTTATTCCATGTTACCAGGGCAGAAGAGGATTTAAATCTCAAGGGTCCCAGTTTATCCCAAAAAGGTATTTGTCAGTATAATGTGCACACTGTTGTTGCTAACAATTAATCTTCTATCTAGTCAGCACTTAAGAGTTAGTAGGAGAAAAAGAGTCCAAAAATGGCAACCCAAGTGGGAGTTTAGCACTTCCTGAGCCCTGTACCCTAACTCAGTTCAGTAATAACTTCAGGTCTAAACATTTCTTTCTATAAGAAATTTTTCCCAACTTCAATTTTTTCCATTCAATGGACTACATCCTAAACCACCAAGCTTTGGTAGCTATGCCAAATGTGCATTGTGTATCTCCCAAGATCACAAAGGAGTGGCTTCACATCAGTGTGCAAGCGTTTCCATGGTTCACAATCCCCTCCAGGATTGAAAAGAAAGGGTTAAAAGCACAGATCTCTGTTTCCAAAAAGGTTTACATAACCTGTTTCCAGTGAGTACAAGGCAGCCTGAAATCTAACAAACTTGCATCAGGAATTCAGTGCATCATTTAACTATAAGACCTTCTGCAACCTGAGCACAGATGTTAGAATGGCTATCAAAAAACTGAAGAAAAGTAGTACTCCAATTATATGGATATGAAAGAAAGAAACACATTATCACTGTGTTAGAATATAAATTTGGTACAGCCATCAGAAAAAGAAAGCATTGAAAGTTCTTAAGAACTAACAGGTAAAGTCCTTAAGAACTAATAGGTAAAATCAGTATGTTAAATGGTTGCATTCTCATCTTAACTGTAGCAGCTTTCATAATAGCCAAAATAAGAAAACAACTGAAGTGCCTTTTGGATGAAGTATACAACAGGAGACTTTCCCCAGCTTTAAGGCACTCAGATACTTCCTTGAGAAATTATACTCCCTAAATTTATACTGCTCTCTAACAAGGTAAGACCCAAGTACTGATATTCACTAGATTCTCAAAAAATATTAGATGTGCAAACTGTGGAATCCTCATATCAGACAGTTGTAAAACACAAGACAAAAAAAAAAGAAAAAATACAAGAGGGGGGATTGAGAACCCTCTGTCATGAATTCCACAAGGGGGACTCTCAGCACAAAGACATTCTACAAGTTGTCCTGACTTGGAGAGACAAGGGAGGACAGAAACACATATACTTTGGTAAAGGTAGAGTGATTTGTCTCTATTTTCTATCATGTGAAATGTTCATATAAAAACAAAAAAATCTTTTCTTTAGATTTTTTTTTTTCTATGGTACTGGAAATTTGACAGAGGGTCATGTTAAATCTGAGCCCATACTCAGCCCTTGTTTTAAAAACACTGTGCTCATTTCAAATGTAATATGGCAAAATCAATTGATAATATAGGGGAGAGGGGAATTTGTCTTGGGAATATAGACAGGGAACCGGAATTTTAGGAGTTTACTGACATACATACATAAAGGCTTAGGCTAGGAGTTAGGGTTCTGGATTTGACATTTTGTTTCCCATTTATTAAGAATATTAAGGAGGATACAGGCAGTGTGGCATGCACCTATAATCCCAGCAACTCAGAAAACTGAGGCACAAGTTCAAGGTCAGACTCAGGAACTGTCTCAAAATAAAAAATAAATAAAAAGTATGAGGAATGTAATCACAGTGCTAAAGGATCTCTGGGTTCAAACCATGGTACCAACATTCCCTCAGAAAAGAAAGAAAAGCAAGCTCAGAAGAAAGAACTGGGACCCCTATACACCATAGTCCCCTCATGCAAAAAAAAAAAAAATACATGGAGTTGTGATTCTGATGATTATCCCACTCCTCAAGCCACCACACAATCTGGAAAGGTGCTGAAATGCTGCCACATATGTGCTTTGTAGAACTTCAGGTAGGGGCTGCTGATAACCTGCAGAGATAGGACAGGACTCCCACTCTCTACTGCTGACATACACCCCAATTGACAAGCCAGTGGGGAATTCATAGCTGTCCTGCCTCAGAGGAAAACCCAGGCCTGCAGATTAGATTACCTTATAGATGCTAGTCCAAAATTACAGATCCCAACATAGTCACTGCAGTCAATTTCAAGCAGCATCACTCCCAGTCTCAGGGTGCCACTGTACACTAACCATTTATTGGCTTTTTGTAGGTCTCAGTGTTTTCCCCATACATCTTCCTGTACCTGCACAGCACAGCAAACCAGTTCCCCTGAACATGAAAGAGGGAGCCTAGACTTGGATACCAAACACTGGCAGGCTCCAGAGACAAAAGTCATACCAGATGGCTAAGCCTGCTGCTTCTCTTCACTGACTGTGTGCTGTATTGGACAATGCTTACCTAAAAGCTTCTGAATAGATAGGGTTTATGTCTTCACATGATCCCACTGAGTCTAGTCAGTCTTCTGAGTGATATGAGGTGACATCAAATTTACAAATGAATGAAGTCACAATGGCAGGTTCTTGAATGCACCTTTATTTTTCCTGTTGAGGTGCTAGGAATTGAAATCCAGATCCTCAGACTACAGCTAATTTAAAGCAAAGTTTCCTTGGAGAAATGGAATCCAGCCAAATTAGGAGGATTCTGCATTTTACCTTTCATAAGACCTTTTCAATTTGTGGATTATGTATGTCTGTATATATTTCAAGGATGGAAACAATTGACTACAATGTAAAATTTTATTTAACTTTCCTGCTTTCTTGTGATGAAACAGATTGAACATTGAACTGGGAAGGAACTCCCTATGGCAGAAATACCCAACGATAATGTGAGGTATAAGGGTAATTAAATTTTTCTAGTATTCACATAAAACAAATAGAAATTGATTTTAATAACCTAACAATGTATCCAATATGGGAATATTAACATTATGTGACCAAAATATATTATTAATGAAATACACGAATTGTTGGAAAAGCACTCTCAAAACTATGTCAAAGTCCCAGGCCAAAGACACAGCCAGCGCCAAGGGAATGATCCCTCTGCACTTGTACCCCGGGCTTGGCCCTTGTAGTCACTGACTGTGCCCAAGAAACATCTGGAGGGCCAGGGATACAGGAGGCGGCTCAGCACAGCGCTTGGACTCGGAGCAACCACTGGGACTCTGGGCGGCTGCCTGAGGAGGAGCTGCGTGGCGAGCTGTTTGGACTCAGAACGACCGCTTCTGAAAACCGGGGGGTTGCCCGGCGGAAGAGGAGGAGCACGGCGCATTGCTTGACCTAGGAGTGAATGCATCAGAGCCACAGGCAGTTGTCAAAGGAGGAGCTGCGTGGTGAGCTGTTTGAACTCAGAACAACCACTCCAGAACACCGGTGGCCTGCCTGGAGGAGGAGCGCAGTGGGTGGCTTGGTCTAGGAGTGACTGCATCAGAGCCACAGGCGGTTGCCAGAGGAGGAGGTGAGTGGTGAGTTGATTGGACTAAAAGCGAACGCTCCTGAACACCGGTGGCCTGCCTGGAGGAGGAGCACAGTGGGTCACTTGGTCTCGGAGCCACCGCTCCTGAACACCCGGGGGGCTACCCCGAGGAAGAAGACGAGGAACAGGGCAGGTCACTTGGACTCAGAGTGACTGCCTAGGGCTACGGGTGGTTGGCAGGGGAGGAGGAGACGCGGAGTGAGTTGCTTGGACTTCTAGTGACTGCGTCAGAAACCGGGCCATTGTCCAGAGGAGGAGGTGTGTGGCGGGTCTCTGGGTATCAGAGCTATTGTACAGGGCACCAGGTGGCGGCCAGAGGAGGGGCCACATAGCCAAGCAATTAGGTGCAGAGCAGGGTCCCAGGAGCTAGGTGGCTTCTTGCTGGAAGAGACTCACAGAGACACGCCTAGGGGTGGAGCGAAGTTTACAGGACTGTGGGCAGATTCTCTGGGAGAGGCAGCCTAAGGAGACTTGCCTGCAAAGGGTGAGGCTCCCAGGCCCAGGAGGTAGGTCCGAGCCCCTGGGAACATTGCAGAGGAAGACAGTCCAGCCCAGGAAGTAGTTGTAGATTGAGGGGAACCTCTAGGAAGGTAACTGACCAGTGAGACATCCCCACCGAGTGAGTCTTCCCTGCTGGGGTAGGTTATCCCACAGGGATGGTAAAACCACACACACAGGCACAAACAGGGCTTTCCTCGGACCGCATCCTAGTTTCTTATTGGATGACCGTTGGTCAACAAGTGGAGGCACCTCTGCCCACTAGCAGGGAATATACACCACCTGAGGGTCACCACCCGTAGAGAGGCAGCTTCTTCATGGAGCTCTGCATTATCAACTTCCTCCAAGACTTCAGGCTACTGAAGGATAAGAGGGTATATACTAGCAATCTTCAGGGACATTATAAGTCAATAGAGGAAATGTGCAATATCTTAATGACCCACTGATTCCTGAACAATATGAGAAAACAAGGAAAGAAAATACCTCAAACAAATCTAGATGTTACATCAGTAAAATCCAACAACAGCATGGCAGAAGAAATGACAGAAAGGGAGTTCAGAATGTACATGATTAAAATGATTAGGGAAGCAAATGATGAGATAAAAGAGCAAATGCACGCATTGAATGATCGCACCAATCGACAGTTAACAGAGCAAATTCAGGAAGCAAAAGATCATTTCAATAAAGAGTTAGAGATATTGAAAAAAAACCAAAGAGAAATCCTTGAAATGAAGGAAACAATAAACCAAATTAAGAACTCCATAGAAAGCATAACGAATAGGATAGAGCACCTGGAAGACAGAACTTCAGATATTGAAGACAAAATATTTAACCTCGAAATCAAAGTTGAACAAACAGAGAAGATGGTAAGAAATCATGAACAGAATCTCCAAGAACTATGGGATATCACGAAAAGGCCAAATTTGAGAATTCTTGGGATTGAGGAAGGCTTAGAGAAACAAACCAAAGGAATGAACAATCTTTTTGAAGAAATAATATCAGAAAATTTCCCAAATTTGAAGAATGAAATGGAAAATCAAGTCCAAGAGGCTTATAGAACTCCAAATACATAAAATTACAACAGACCCACACCAAGGCACATTATAATGAAAATACCTAACATACAAAATAAAGACAGAATTTTAAAGGCTGTGAGAGAAAAGAACCAAATTACATTCAGGGGGAAGCCAATACGGATATCAGCAGATTTTTCAATCCAGACCCTAAAAGGTAGAAGGGCCTGGAACAACATTTTTCAAGCTCTGAAAGAAAATGGATGCCAACCAAGAATCTTATACCCAGCAAAACTTACCTTCAAATTTGACGATGAAATAAAATCCTTCCATGATAAACAAAAGCTAAAAGAATTTACAAAAAGAAAGCCATCATTACAGAACATTCTCAGCAAAATATTTCATGAGAAAGAGATAAAAAACAAAGAAGCAAATCAGCAAAGGAAGGAATTATCCTAAAGGAACTGTCAAATAAAGGAGGAACCAAGATGTGTCAAAAATTTTAAATATGAACCAAATGACCGGGAATACAAATCATATCTCAATAATAACCCTGAATGTTAATGGCCTGAATTCATCAATCAAAAGACATAGACTGGCAGATTGGATTGAAAAGAAAGATCCAACAATACGTTGCCTGCAAGAGACTCACCTCATAGAAAGAGATACCCAAAGACTAAAGGTGAAAGGATGGGGAAAAACATACCATGCACATGGACTCAGCAAAAAAGCTGGAGTATCCATCCTTATTTCAAATAATGTGGACTTCAAGCCAAAGTCAGTCAGAAGGGATAAAGAAGGACATTTCATACTGCTTCAGGGAAGCATAAATGAGCAAGATATAACAATCATAAACATCTATGCCCCAAACAGTGGCTCCTCCATGTATGTTAAACAAATCCTTCTCAATTTTAGAAACCAAATAGACCATAACACAATAATACTAGGTGATTTTAACACACATCTCTCACCACTGGACAGATCTTCCAAACAAAAATTGAACAAAGAAACCACAGATCTCAATAACACAATCAATAATTTAGACTTAACAGACATTTATAGAATATACCATCCAACCAAGAGTGAATACACTTTCTTCTGAGCAGCACATGGATCCTTCTCTAAAATAGACCATTTATTATGCCACAAAGCTAATGTAGGCAAATACAAGAAGATAGAGACACTACCTTGTATTCTATCAGATCATAATGGATTGAAGTTAGAAATAAATGAAACAGTAAAACACAGAAACTACTCCAACAGCTGGAGATTAAACAATATGCAATTATATGATGAATGGATAACAGAAGATATTAGGAAGGAAATTAAAAAATTCTTAGAGGTAAACGAGAACAAAGAAACATCATATCAAAATCTCTGGGACACTATGAAAGCTGTACTTAGAGGAAGATTTATTTCATGGAGCGCATTTAATAAAATAAAACTCAAAAAATAAATGACCTAACACTACAGCTCAAAGCCCTAGAAAAAGAAGAAAAGACCAAAATCAAAAGTAGTAGAAGACAGGAAATAGTTAAACTCAGAGCTGAAATCAACGAAATTGAAACAAAAGAAACAATACAAAAAATTGACAAAATAAATAGTTGGTTTTTTGAAAAAATAAACAAAATTGATAAACCTTTAGCCACACTAACAAAGAGAAGACGAGAAAACCCAAATCACTAAAATTCGGAATGAACAAGGAAATATCACAACAGACACGACTGAAATATAAAACATAATTAGAAGCTACTTTGGAAAACTATACTCCAACAAAATAGAAAATTTCGAAGACATCAACAGGTTTCTAGAGATATATGAATTGCCTAAATTGAACAAGGAGGACATACACAATTTAAATAGACCAATTTCAAGTAATGAAATAGAAGAAGTCATCAAAAGCCTACCAACAAAGAAAAGTCCAGGACCAGATGGGTTCTCAGCCGAGTTCTACAAAACCTTTAAAAAAGAACTCATTCCAATACTTCTCAAACTATTCCATGAAATCGAAGAGGAGGGAACCCTACCAAACTCGTTCTATGAAACCAATATCACCCTGATACCTAAACCAGACAGAGACACATCGAGGAAAGTAAATTTAAGACCATTATCCTTAATGAACATCTATGCAAAAATTCTCAACAAAATTTTAGCAAATCGCATACAAACACATACTAAAAAGATAGTGCACCATGATCAAGTGGGTTTCATCCCAGGGATGCAAGGTTGGTTCAACATCAGGAAATCAATAAATATAATTCACCATATCAATATACTTAAAGTCAAGAATCACATGATTATTTCGATAGATACAGAAAAAGCATTTGATAAAATACAGCACCCCTTCATGCTCAAAACACTAGAAAAAATAGGGATAGTGGGAACATTCCTTAACATTGTAAAGGCCATCTATGCTAAGCCCATGGCTAATATCATTCTAAATGGTGAAAAACTGAAAGCATTCCCTCTAAAAACTGGAACAAGGCAGGGATGCCCTCTTTCACCACTTCTATTCAATATCGTCCTTGAAACTCTAGCCAGAGCAATTAGACAGACCAAAGAAATTAAAGGGATACGAATAGGAAAAGAAGAACTCAAGCTATCCCTATTTGCTGATGATATGATTGTATACTTAGAGGAACCAGGAAATTCCACCAGAAAACTTTTAGATATCATAACTGAATTCAGTAAAGTAGCGGGATATAAGATCAATGCACATAAATCTAAGGCATTTTTATACATAAGTGATCAATCTTCAGAAAGAGAAATTAGGAAAACTACTCCATTCACAATAGCTTCGAAAAAATAAAGTATTTGGGAATCAATCTCACAAAAGAGGTGAAAGACCTCTACAATGAGAACAGAACACTAAAGAAAGTAATTAAAGAAAACCTTAGAAGATGGAAAGATCTCCCATGTTCTTGGATAAGAAGAATTAATATTGTCAAAATGGCCATACTACCAAAAGTGCTATACAGATTCAATGCAATTCCAATTAAAATCCCAATGATGTACCTTACAGAAATAGAGCAAGCAATTATGAAATTCATCTGGAAGAATAAAAACCCAGAATAGCTAAAGCAATCCTTGGCAGAAAGAGTGAAGCAGGGGGTATCGCAATACCAGATCTTCAACTCTACTACAAAGCAATAGTAACAAAAATGGCATGGTATTGGTACCAAAATAGAAAGGTGGATCAATGGTACAGAATAGAGGACACGGACACAAACCCAAATAAATACATTTTCTCACACTAGACAAAGGGGCCAAAAATATGCAATGGAGAAAAGATAGCCCTTCAACAAATGGTGCTAGGAGAATTGGAAATCCATATGCAACAGAATGAAACTAAACCCATATCTCTCACCATGCACGAAACTAACCTCAAAATGGATTAAGGATCTCGGAATCAGACCAGAGACCTTGCATCTTATAGAAGAAAAAGTAGGTCCAGAGCTTCAACATGTCGGTTTAGGACCAGACTTCCTTAACAGGACTCCCATAGCACAAGAAATAAAAGCAAGAATTAATAACTGGGATAGATTCAAACTAAAACCTTTTTTTCTCAGCAAAGGAAACTATCAACAATGCGAAGAAAGAGTCTACAGAGTGGGAGAAAATCTTTGCCAATCATACTTCAGATAGAGCACTAATCTCCAGAATCTATAAAGAACTCAAAAAACTCTACACCAAGAAGGCACATAATCCAATTGACAAATGGGCTAAGGAAATGAATAGACACTTCACAGAAGAAGATCTACAAGCAATCAACAAACGTATGAAAAAATGTTCAACATCTATAGTAATAAGAGAAATGCAAATCAAAACCACCCTATGATTCCACCTCACCCCAATTAGAATGGCGATTATCAAGAATACAAGCAACAACAGGTGTTGGAGAGGATGTGGGGAGAAAGGTACACTCATACATTGCTGGTGGGGCTGCAAATTAGTGCAGCCACTCTGGAAAGCAGTATGGAGACTCCTTAGAAAACTTGGAATGGAACCACCATTTGACCCAGCTATCCCACTCCTTGGCCTATACCCAAAGGACTTAAAATCAGCATATTACAGAGATACAGCCACATCAATGTTCATAGCTGCTCAGTTCACAATAGCCAGATTGTGGAACCAACCTAGATGTCCTTCAATTGATGAAAGGATAAAGAAACTGTGGTATATATATATATATATATATACAATGGAATATTACTCAGCCATAAAGAATGATAAAATTATGGCATTTGCAGGCAAATGGATGAAACTGGAGGCTATCATGCTAAGTGAGATAAACCAATCTCAAAAAACCAAAGGAAGAATGATATCGCTAATAAGTGGATGATGACACATAATGGGGTGTGGGAGGGGTTAGTGTTGGGGTTGGAGTTGGCTTTAGGGAGGGGGGCAGGAATGGAGGAAGGAAGGACTGTATAGATTGAGGGGAGGGGTGAGAGGGCAAGGGGGGAAGGGAAAAATGGCAGAATAAATCAAACAACATTACCCTATGTAAATTTATGATTACACAAATGGTATGCCTTTATGTCATGTACAGGGAGAAAAAAAACATGTATCCCATTTGTTTACAACAATAATAAAAAATGAAAATAAAAAAATAAAAAAAAAAAAACTATGTCAAGCCTCCAGAATATCTCAGTTCACAGAACCAAATTTCAACTTTGAGATCTATGCTTCCCCTTAACCTCAAGGATATAAAGGTCCTGACCACTGTTTTTTATGCTAGAAGTGAGGGATAAAATTCCTTACCAATATTTCTTCTTACATCCAAAAAACAGGAGAGACACTGCCCTGAGTGAGAGCAGGGAGCTTTAATCAGAAAATTTCCAAAAGTAGACTTTTTTCCACAAAATGCTAGCCACCGTCCATCCAATTCAGTTATCAGCAAGCAAAAGAAGATGAAGTTCCAGGAGTTGGGGGTCTATGTTATCATATCCACAGCTTTGAATCTATAATTTAAATGCACTAAAGATAAACTTTTTATTTTGCTATTTGGTCTTAGACCTAATGGCCAGTCTATAACATTTTTTTTCCTCCTAAGATCAATACCCCTCAACCAATAAGCAAATGGGCTTGGAATCAAGATGAATTGTGTTTCCAGGTATGGTGGCACGCACCTGAACTCCCAGCAGCTCAAAAGGATGAGGTAGGAGGCTTGTGAGTTCAAAGCCAACCTCAGCAACTGAGCAAGACCCTGTATCTAAATAAAATTTTAAAAATTGCTGGGAATATGGCTCAGTGGATAAGTGTCTCTGGGTTCAATTCCCAGGACAAAAAAAAAAAAAAGGGTTGAATTTGAAAGTCCAAATAACCTCCACTACACTACATGACATATTTTTCTTATTATTTTAGGACTTAGTGACACTTAGTCAAGAAAACAAGATTTCTACTTGTGTACCTATTGAGTGTGTTTACACATACTACTATATAATATATCTTTTTTATGATTTATGTTTTCATGTAGAGTATCTTTTTTTACCATCTGATATCTGTTATGGAATAAACCATAGTGAGGATTTGATAGGATAAAGTCTACTTCTGGAAACTTTCTGGTTAAAGCTGTCTGCTCTCATTCAGGACAGTGTCTTTCCTTTTTATTTTTGGACATGAGAAGAAATATTGGTAAGGAATTGTAATCCTCTCCTGAAAGAAAAGCAGGCAAGAGGCTTGCCTGCAGCTATGTCTGTATATATGTAAAAAAAAAAAAAAAAAACATTTTAACATAGCTAACTGGTTATGAGATTTCCTATCTGGGACCTACGGAAATCCTGGTTCCATTTATAACAAGGACATACATGATCCAGAAGTAATCTCAATGTTCCTTTATGAATCAGCAATTGACACAGGGTTCTATGTCATTTTCTAAACATGGCTGAACATGGGTTATATAAACATGGAGCAGAGAACTATTTTATTGGGGACATAGAATAAAAGGAGGACAAGGAGAAACATGTTAGTTGCACCACCTTAAACCACTACAGAATTAGAATCTGGAATTCAGACAAGGAAGACTCAACCTTTAAATTCAAGCATGTTCATGACATGGGTGCCTACAGTGAGAAGGTCATTTCAAGATTTGAAAGAAAATTCATGTGAGTGGCAGAAAATGGATCAACAATTAGTACCTGCATGGTGCCTTCCAGGTGTTTTGTCCAGCTGTGGGTCACAGCACATACATATATCGGTAGCCTCCATAAAGTACATTATTCATCTTTATCCTTGAAAATTATTCCCATTATAGAGATGAGAAAACACAGGTTTCTGGACATTAAATTGTAACTCAGCAGCACCCAGAGATCTACCCAGAGCCAGAACTATATGAAAATCCTTCAATGTTTCTCAAAGGCTGGTTAGTTCTTAATATGAGGATGTTCATCTGGAGAAATATTATTTTCTTCCCATTTTGAAGAGAGTGCCTAGAGGAGACATCACAGAAGCAACACAAATTTTTTTTTCTTCTTTCATATTAATGAACTCTTCAGAAACAGATCTACCAAACCAGATTCTTTATGAGGGTAAATGGTACAAAAAAAGCACATAACAGGCCCAGAGCCTGAGTATGACTCAGGAAAAAAATGAATCTAAAAGGCATATAATAAATTAAAAAAAGTAACTATTTCTAAAAATAAATGTTCTCCTGTTGCTATCTCCACAGCATGTCATTCAATAAATAATAAATCATGTGTGAATATTTCTAGAATTTGCCAAACCTTATCCCATGTGATTTTGTATTAGACTCCAAAATCCAGACAGTAGAATACATGATCCACTGTCAAAAACATTTAAAAAAAATAATCTTAAAGAAAGAGAAGTGGATGTTTTTGTGAATGTGTCATTCAACAATTTACTTACCAAATTATTTTGAGGAAATATATTTATTTTCCTACAGCCATGAGGAAGAGAGATTTCCCTGATTCATTTTTCCTATTAGAATTTTCAAAGATAAGCCCTAGAATCCCATTTAAAATAATCTCCAAATATAAGACAGACAAGAAACCTATAACGTATACTCAAGGAAAGAAAAAAGGCAAATCAATGTTTTTTAATAATTAAAAATAGCACCATTATTCCCTGAAATCAAACTCTTATCTTTTATCTTTGAAACCAGAAACCACAAAAGAAAGGCAGGTAAGAGCCTTGAACAACCAATTCATATAGGAGATATGTAAGTGCTCAATAAGCATTAAAAAAAATCAACATCTTTAGAAATTAGAGAAATATAAAATAAAATCTCATCATAGACAAAACTAAATAGTATTATTGAAGATATAATACTCAAAAACTCAAGAGGAGTTTAAGTTATTATCTACTTGCGGAAACTTTTTTTGTTTTTGAAGATACAGGATACTACCCACCATAGAAACATTGAAATTACATCACATGTGAACATGATAACCAGTAAGAACACAAGAGAACTCTTCCAAACACTTGAAGCACAGGCAGATGTTTCAAGAGAATGTACATATGGGAAGAGAGAAATAGTATTTTCCTAGTGGGGAAAATGGTCACTAGGGGTCAGTCACATTTTTGACCATGTTATATTCAGTTTAAAAATGGTAAATGGGCTGGAGAGATAGCTGGTAGAGTACTTGCCTCGCAAGCACAAAGCCCTGAGTTCAATCACCAGTACCACAAACAAACAAAAAAAAATGGTAAAACACCATATTTAAGTTTTATATAGGTGCAATATGCATATGATGTATTCACAAGTATACATTTTTAGAAAATAGGTAGAATTTATGAGAAAATAAAATTCATCAGAAGCACAAAAAAGACAATTAATCCCATTGTAGATGATAAATCTCATCAATATAAAGATGAAAAGTTTCCCCAAATTAATCTACAATGTATTAATCAAAATCACCATGTACATATATGGCTATATTACAGTGAATTCCACTTTTATGTGTATCTATATAGCAGTAAGATTTTTAAAAACCGTAAATTGAAGGAAGACAGGAGGGTAGATGGAGAAAGAAAGGGGAACAACTGGGCACTGAAGTGAAGAAAAGTCATTCCATGGCTGCATTATAATGTCAAAATAGACCCAAATATTAGGTATAACTATAATATAATTATAAAAAAATCAAAATGAATTACTTTTAATGAAAGAAGGAACCAAACCATACAGTTCTAAAATTCACCACAAAGTTAAATATATATAAATTTAGCCAAAAAACTTTTCAATTATAAGAGCAAGAGAATTCTCATCATTACCTGATATTCACGAATATTATGAAACTATACTATTACAATAATCATCAAGGAATAACAATATAAACAAAATGCACACATGAACCTATATGTATGTAAAAATTACATTCTTAATTGTAATAAAAAAATCTAGTTAAATCAAACCACCAGGCCAATCTTAGCAACTTAGCTAGACCCTTTCTCAAAATAAAAATTAAAAGTACCAGGGATATAGCTCAGAGGTGAACTATTCCAATGTTCAACCTTCAGTAACAAAAAAAAAAAAAATAGGAAATTAAATAAAAATTTAAATGAAAACTAGCTCACTCAGGAAGAAGGAAGGTTCCTATAGACGAGACCACAACTCTTGTCTGGGAAGATGCTGGGCCACAGTCACAAACCTGCCAGACAGGATTTGAGTCAAGGGCTGAGGGTCCCCTGCAGGGATAAGGAAGGTTGTGAGGGGTCTCTACCACTGATATGCTCCCCACCTGGATAGAGAGTAGTACCCCCAGAAGAGGGCTCAGACCTATACTTGAGAGACTGGCTAGAGTCGTGGCCACCAGCTCCTGTTCCTGCCATAACCAGTACCGGGTTCCAAGAGTATCTCTCCCACAACCTCCCTTCACAGACTCATGATGCCACTGCACACTCACCATTTCCTGGTGCACAAAAACCAGGCCTGCTCCCTGGGGATCTTCAGCCCACCACAGCAGAGCAACCAGGGACTATAGAAAGTAAGAGTGAATCCTATTACCGAATGGCAGTAATGGCGGATACAGGACAAAAGAACCCCACCAGATCATGGAAGCCCGCCTCCTCCTTACTGGCTGCACACAGGATTGGACAGTTTTCACTTTGTGCTCCTAATTGGACATGGCTTCGGACAATGCCCCCAATCTTTGCACAGGGAACCTTCTTTTTGAGTGACAGGGAATGATGTCCAATCCAGGCATGAATGAGGCCAGAATGACAGTCTCTTGGTTGCACTTTTTTTTTCTTTTGAGATGGGTCAAAGCCTCCAAGGAGCAGGACATTTGCTTAACCTAGCATATAAGGTCATTTCTGTTTATGAATTATTATTGTCTGTATATTATTCATGATGGAAAAAAATGTGATGACAATTACTACAAAATTTTATCTAACTTTTCTGCTCTCTGTTCCTGTTAGAAGACAGATTGAACATTGAACTGGGAAGCAAACCGTATAGCAACAATGTCCACTGAAAATAACACATAAGGCACATAGGTAATTTAAATATTTCTAGTATTCACATTAATAACATAAAAAAACAGTTGAAATTCAGCATATACAGAATAGTAACTTTATGTCACTAATACACAGCACAGCACCTACTTATATCAATATTCCCCATGAAGCCCTTAGCCAATTGAGTCCTCTGAAAACATCCAATTGCAGAGATGAGAAAACACAGGCTTCAAGATATCAAATGGCTTCTCAGCAACATGTGTGAAAACTGAGAAGTGCCCAGGACAGAATTGT
Organism: Sciurus niger; assembly: GCA_020740815.1. Lineage (NCBI taxonomy): Eukaryota > Metazoa > Chordata > Mammalia > Rodentia > Sciuridae > Sciurus > Sciurus niger. The sequence goes on along the minus strand of JAHUXG010011131.1, from coordinate 13,712 downwards.
ATGAAATTCCTTCTAATCTTCTGAGTCTGTTTTGCTTCTGATATAGGGACACTTAGCGAAATATACTTTCTTCTCCATTTTAAAGAGAGAGGCTGAGGAAGATATCCCAGGAGGTACTTTGACTTGAAAGACTATTTTTAATCCTTTAATGTTGAGGGAAGTCTTCAGTAACAGAGCTATGACAACCCCGGTTCCTCAGGACAAATGCTTGGAGACTGCAGGGTGCAAGAAAGCCCAACACAGGACTCAAAATCTGAGTATGACTCAGGGAAGGAAAACATTAAAATGACTGATAATCAACTAAAAGATAACTACAACTTCTCACTTGGAAAATCATGGGAAAATAATGGAACAGTGGAATTTTATTTTCCACATGGACAAGAGATTAACCAAGAAAAATAACTTGTTAAATGCCAACACCCACAGAATACTGGATGCAGAGAAACAGATACAACCAGAGATTTCTTGTGGCAATGTAACTTCAGCAATCCTCTGTGATGTGAAGTAATCTGAATGTAGCTATTAAAATTTTACACGTGCATATCCCTTCACTCAATATTTTCTTTTCCTGGAGTCTATCTTCAGCAGGAGACAAGTTTATGTTACCAGTTGAATTGTGTCCTCTCCCCAAATCTCATATATTAATATTCCATATATGTAGCATCTCAGACTGACTGCATTTAAATATATGGTTCTTAAAGATATGATTAATGTTAATCCAGTTAATTGGTGTAGAGTCTAATCTAATTTCTCTCCTTATAAAAAGCAGCAATAAGGATACAGAAAACACAGAAAAATGCCATGCAAATATACAGACAGAAGATGGCAATCTGCATGTCAAAGAGTGTGCCTCGAAGGAAGTTATTTCAGCAAGTATCTTGATATACAGAATATGTAATTAGCACCAATAAATTTTTTACCCCATCTATGTCATTGCTATCACAGCCCAATGGTACTGACACAGTCCACTAGGACACATATATACTCTCCTGCAGTATGGCTGACTGAATGTGCAATTTACTCACATATTATTCCACCAGCAAGGCTGAACACCTCCTATAATTGGCATTTCTTACTGAAAAATTATGAAGGCATGTAAAGATACACTCCTCACCTGCTGGAGCTATAGAAATTTGTTTTGTGGTATGGCACAGTCATGAAATCATGTAGACTACTTTTATCTCATCTGTTTGTGTAACATTCACTCCTCTTTGTGTCAATAATTTCCTGGTGATAAGTTGTTAGTGTTGAAGTCTTGTAAAAGAACTCAAGTTCAGTGTAGATGACTGGAACATGGATACCTAGGACAAGTAGCAAAAACAAAAACACTAGCTTGAGAAAAGATATATTCATGCCCAGTAAACATTATTGAAGATGTGAAAATATTTGCTCTCTTATTTCTACAATCTGGAGATTTACACCTATTCAGTTGCTAGGGGGAGTAATATAGTCCAGATTTCTTTGAGAAATGGAATGTAGGTCATCCAAGTGGTAAATTCCTGGAACAGGGTTTAGGAGAGTTCACATATATGGGTATTTATTCTGGACATCTCTTGGCCATCTCCAATTTCTTCCTGTGGAGATCCTTATCCAGAAAACTCCTTTAACCTTAGATCAGAGGTATTATTTTTGGTTGTGTAGTATACTTGCTCATTCCCCAAGGAGACAGAATTAGCAAGTAGCTCAAGGGTGATCTTCATGGAACTCTGAAAAGAGATTGTCTTACATGTAGGACAATAATCAATGTTGATCATTCTGACTGACTTCACAGGGGACAATCCCTTTGAAAATTTTTATACCTAGATTGGGCATATATAAATATATGCATAGGCCTCCATGCAGTGGTGACACTGAGTTATAGAATAAGGTCTAATATTTGAGCAGAAAAACTAGCATCCAATACTAAAATATACACCCTACCAGCCATGTCCAGTGGTACAAACATGAGAATTCTGACATAATTTTAACATGGAATAACCTACTCCCGAAATTGCAGGTCCCATGCAAATCCTGCCTACCCTGCACTCACAGAAGAGGAAGGTCAAAGGACTTCTCATATGTGATCATAGAAGAGGACTTGCCTGGATTGGACTTCTCTGGGCTGCCCTATTTTACCTGTGGGTGGCTCTGGATAAGTGGCCATAATAGTCTGGTGTAAAGACAGAGTCAAAATCTGAATTTTTGTTCCTAGAACCTTGGAAGTTATAGAGAAATAAAGAAAACATCCAGCCCAATTGCCCAATTGGGCTTTTGCCCAATTGCCTTCACCATATTAACTGAATAAGAGACTGTCTCTAGAATATGTGTGCCTGGTTACCAGAGTTCTAAGTTCTTTTGGGTTCTAATGCTAAGAAATTGAGGTCTCTTTTTTAAATATTAATTGCCTGGGACTCTTGATATAATAAGAACTTTCCAAAGTGTCTTTTGGGATACTAACTTGGCATCTGCTCATCTATGCAAACTTATATAAACAGATGACCTTTCAACCCATTGGGAAGTGGTCAATGCATCATTGCCCACTTCGGTGGAGGCTCACAGCAAACTGAGCAGATGCCCTCTAGAAGACTCAGTTTTAGATGGTAAATATTAGAACTTTATTTTTCTCCAACTGTGTTTAATCTATATCTTGAACCTGCATTCTTGTTGAAGGCAAAAAACAGGGATTGGCACAGAAGAGATAGAGAGCACAAACTCTTCTAAAAAGAAATCACTGGTGGTCCATTTTTTGAAAGAAATACCTGTGGTGGTCACATGATGGCAGTATTACACAAACCAAGGCCAACCTCATGCTCTTTTAGGTTTCCTATCAGTCACCTGGATCCCAGGCAGTGGGTACTCCCCTGTCTTCCTACAAAAAACAGAAGCCCTGACCAGATGTACATCCTTCTTTCAGCTGGAAACTGTGTTTTACACAGGGAAAAAAAAAAAAAACAGCATCACAAACTCTTCATCCTTGCTTCCTTGTCTTGATGCTTACAGAGATAATCTGTTTCAAAAGAGAGGTTCATTTGCTCTCCAAATTTCAGTGGTGCAAAAAAGTCAAATAATAAAGAGAAAAGTTATTTTTAAGAGAGGCTCAGGGATCTCTCTCTTTTAGGAAAAAATATTTGGGTTTCATTGTGAGTCTGGAAAAGTTGATTCTAGATTTTCCTCATTTTGTAACTAACTCCATAGACTTGCCAATAAATAAATAAAGCCTCTCACTAATTCACTAAAAGGTACAATACTTCTCTTTGCCATAGTTCGATGTGAGAGGTTTTGAGACTCCCTGCTCCCTGGGATATCTTCACCTATGGATGAATGTAACTGGGGGTGGGGTCCTCCACTGTATAGCACCCTGAACCTCTAATTTTCTCTCAGTTTCTAATACTGTTGGCAGGCTCCACCAGGGGAGAGATTCAGAAAATAATGGAATGTACTTAAAGATGTTTAATCAACAAGCTATGATACATCACTTTTGTCCCATGTTCCTTTTTTACTTTTACTTCTCAGTAACAGAATCAAATGTATTTGGGGGACCACTTTTGCTCCATTTATAAAATAGGAACAATGTTTCTCTTGAAGGATTGACTGGGAAGCTTAAGAAACACCCAGGATTCCTGGGTTATCCAGTCTTGCCCATAATGATGAGAAAAATAAAAGTGAGATAAGAAGAGGGATGGGAGCAGGGGACAGGACAGAAAATGCAATGAGTTGAGGCCAGGAGTTTTACCTTCCTCCATCATGTGCAGGCTAACTGAAGCCAGGTCTGGTCAAAAAGTCTTGAAGAGAGGAGTGGGTATTTTCCTATCTAAGGCCATTTTGGCATTTCCCTAAAGGGCATTTTCATAGCTAAATCAAGCTTAGACTGGTAACAAATGTGTCTAAGATTCTCCTAGTCATGGTATGCCATGCGCCTCTGGTACTCACAACCTCAGTTTAGTACATTCTTGGCTTATCAAATTTTAATTAAGTCAGCCATTCCTTCTTGACACATGGGGCCAGGTACTGTGCTGAAGGGTGACAGAGAATCTCTGGCATGGAAGATATGGGGTAAACTCTCATAGGATTTTCTTCCAGTGCATGTAGCAGCTCCAAGAAGAAGCAAATATATTCAAGGTTCCAGGCATATTTTCTCCTTCTATTATTAATAAGCAGCATGTCAATATATGGGTTTTAACTGTGCTGATGAAGGAACTCCCTTGTGGGGTCCTGCTAGGGGACAAGACAGCAGGAATAGAGACAAAGATAATTGTCACAGTGGTTAATGGCATGGACTGGCAACCTCAAGTTCCCTTACAATGCTCCAGGAACACTGAGATAGAAAGTGTTCATATGTGAATAGTCACCCTACATTGTAAATATTCTGAGATGAGGGTCAAGGCTCGATGCCCATGCAACATTGACACACTCATTCCTATATGAATGTCAACTTCAAGGCTGAATATTTAGGTTTAAAAATAACCTAAAGATGACTTGGATTCTGCAAAATTCTCTGTGATCCTTCTTGGCATGGAACCTCCCATGAGGCAGGATAGGCTAGGATGAGTTTATGGTCAGAAGTCCAAGTGACAACTCTGTAGGGCATGCAGAGCCTTGTAGGGTGTCCCAGGTGGCTCTGACACTCTGAGTTGGGACCAGGACAGTAATGGGGTCATATCCTTCTATATTTCTACAAACTGCTTCAGAAGTTGACTACCACCACTAGAGTTTTATATACTTCAATACCTAGAAGTGCAGCATCAGATAGCACTGTAGTAATCTCATCAGAAATGCAATTTATTTTTTATACATGAGCATTATCTTAATGACAATTAATGGTCTTTAAATATTTTAGGTGTGTCTATTTTATTTGTTTATTTTTATGCAGTGCTGAGGATAAAACCCAGGGTTTCAAATGTGCCAGGCAAGTGTTCTACCACTGAACTACAGTCCCAACCCCATTCATGTTTTTAAAACATCATTCTTAAGACTGAATAAGAGCTTGTAGAGCAGCTATACCATGGTTGACAAAGCCAGATTGCCCCTTTTGAATATTTAGTTTTCTCCTATTTTCTAGTTATTATAAAAATAATCTGCAAAATAGAAAGTTCTTACCCAAAACAGTAAAACCAAAGAATGAGGGTAGAGGAAGTATTTTTGGTTGAGGGAGGGTTTCTCTTCTTTCCTATCATTTCCCAAGAATAGCAGTCTTCTTTGGAATTCTGTTCCCTTGGCATAAGCTCTGCCCTTGAATTGTTTAGTCCTATGTACCCTTTGCCTCTTTGTGTTTGCACACCTTCTCAGCTCTCCTTTTGGTATATTTGTGCTGAATCTGAGTAGTTGGGAAGCAGTGTCTTCTCCTGGTCATCACCACCAGCACTGTGAGAGGAGACAGAAGTGACCAGACTGAAGCTCAGTTGTAGAAAAGTGCACAGTGCAAGGGAGTTTTCAGGTATGCCTGGAAAACAAGTATGCATGTGGCAGAGGTTTTGGTGTGTATTGGTGTGACCAAGTAACTGTAATTCTCCTGTAGTCTGAAGACTCTGCCTCAGATGTGGATGATTTTGAATCATACACATATGGCCATTATTTGACTTAGTAATTCAATGGGATTTTGAAGTTAATTTTTGAGGTAAGTGGTACTCATTTTGATTGACAATTGCCATTAACATTTGGAGTTTTAAATACAGTTTTGTAAGTATAACAGACAAATTGACTTAGGAAAATAAGTAAACAAAAAATAATATAATTGGCAAAATTGCAAAAATGACATGGAAATAAATATATGGGGAAAACTTTAAAAGGCATGAGCAGGAAAAAAAACTCCCAAACCCAGCGACAAACTGACCAATGCAGGGCCTCTGTGAGGTGCTGTCAGGGAGTCTTCATTCTTCCTGCTTTCCCTTTCTTGCTCTGGTCTATGATAATTTCTCCCTGTGGAAGACTAGCAGTGAGCTGGGAGGCCAAGATTGATTCAAAACATCCCTTTGGAGACTAGATTTAACTTCATATTCTGACTCCACCACTTTCAAAGCCAGTGGTTTTTGCAGAGGGCCCTCATCTCCTCATCTATAAAATGGAGATGTCCTGGTACCTGGACTCTTGGACAGTGACATGACCTGACAAGAACAGTTGTTTCCCAGCTCTATGGTGTAGACTGCTGTTCCTCTGCAGATCAGAGGGGAGTCTACTCAAAGGGTAGATCTCTTTTCTCTTCTCCATAATCAGCTCCTGATTTTCCTGAATTCACCCTCTGCATGGGGCAGGTGATCAGGCCTAAGAGGTCAGCATGGAAGTCCCCTGAACAAAGAGGCATGGAGTCTGCCAAGTTGGTTTGAGGCAGACTGTTTTAGAGGCCCAAAAATGACTGGTTGGAACTGAACATGAGAAACTTACTGACATCTTATGGCTACAGGGGAAAAATAATGGAAACTAAGAAATGAAAAGACAGTGGATCACTGAAACCAGCTGTGCCTGCAATCAGAACTTCACCCAGGGTTTTTTACTTGGAACAAAAACGCACTCCCTTTGCTGATGTTACTTTGAGTAGGTTTTCTGTCACTTGAAACCTAGATTATGGATTGACCTATTGATTTTCTCAATTCCTTTTTTCTTTTTTTTTTTTTTTTTTTTGGTGATGTTGGGGATTGAACCCAGGGTCTTTTACTTGAGAGGCAAGCACTCTACGAACTGAGCTATATCCCCAATTCCCTTTCTTTCATAGTAATGGAGGGACAAGAGAATGGTAACAAGGAACAGAAGATTAAACTCAAAAAAAATCAAATGACTCAATTAATAAATGGACAAATAAACTAAACAAATACTTCAAAAACAAAATAAATACAAATAGACAACAAATATACCCCCAAAAATGTTCAACATCATTACTAATTAGGAAAAGATCTATCAAAACTACACTGAAATTTCACTTCCCACAATCAGAATGACAATCATCAAGAATACAAATAATAATAAATTCTAGATATGATGTGGAGACAAATGAAAAATTTTTGTTAGTGGAACTGTGTTACAACCACTATAGAAATAAGTATGGAGGCTCCTCAAAAGACTAGGCATAGAATCACCATATGTCCAAAGCTATACCACTTCTCTTTATTTATCCTGAAGAATTAAAATCATTATAATACAGTGGTACATATATACTCATGTTTAAAGTTGCACAATTCACAACAGCCAAACTACAGAAACATCCTAGGCATCCATCAATGGATGAAAAACTAAAGAAAATGTGGTATATATACAAAACAGAATTTAATTCAGACATAAAGAAAAAGTAAAATTATGTCATTTGTGGGAAAAATGGATAAAACTAGAGACCATCATGTTAAATGAAAGCAGTCAAAATCAGAGGATTAAGGGTCATACGTCATATGAAAGGATAAAGCTAGAGAGGACAAAGGAAAACAAAGCTGGAGATAAATCTCCTAAAAATCCATGGAAAGATCAGTAGAAGAAAAGGACCAATGGGTGGCTGTTGGGGAGAGAGTATGCAAGTGCTGAGGAGTCATATTGGTCAAATTATATGTTTATATTGTGTGCATGTGCAAATATGTAACAACAAATCTCAGCATTTTGTACAACTATAATGCACTAATAAAAATGTGGAGAATAAAAGATTAAGTCCAGCTGAACATGGTGGCACATGCTGTAATCCCCATGTATTAGGAGGCTGAGGCAGGAGGATTGAGTTCAAAACCAGCCTCAGCAAAAATGATGTTCTCAAAAAAAAAAAAGCGATGTTCTCAGCAACTCATGAGACCCTATCTCTAATTAAAATACAAAAAAATAAATAAATAGGCTGGAGATGTGGCCTAGTGGTTGACTGCACCTAAGTTCAAATCCTGCTACCCTCCCCACAAAAAAAGATTATGTCCATAGAGTCCTTGAAAATGACCTAATTCTCCCCATCTGTTAGACCATGACTTTGAAAGTCCTAGAGAGTTATTTCTCACTTCATTGGCATCTCCATATGAAAACTAATTTAACAGTTATATATTGCTGCTGGACTAGAGTGAATTAAATATAGTCCAGGACAGATTGTACTATTCATTTTTCTTTGTATTTAAAAATAAAACAATTCCACTTTAGGTTGGCACACTGTTTTTCTTTTTTTAATGAATAAGTCAACTTTGAAATTTCTTTATTTTTTCCTGTATTATATATACATATTTGTCAGTAGTCATAAATTAATCAAAATGCTAGTACAGACAAAGCACATTTTACTAGATCTACAATTCATATTAAGATCCACATCAACTGAGGCACATTTCTTTAGTTAATAGAACTGGTATAGCCATGTTGTAGATTCCAGTTACTAGGGTGTCAGAGCAAGGTTCACTTCTGATTGAATAGAAGTACTTGTAGTTTGATTAGGCTGAACAGGATGGGAGAGAAGCTTAGAGCACTGCTCACTTTTGATTGGATAAATGCACAGTGGTCTTATTGGATTAAGCATCTACCAGAGTCTCATGCACTGGAGACTTCTAACTGAAAATGATCCTCTCATTTCATTCCTGCTTGTACTACATGAAGGCTTCTCATTTGTGTTGGCAAATCTCTAGAATAAAATTCCTCATATGCAAATATTTATGTAAAAATGATGGAAATGGAAATTTGTTTATCTTATGGAGATATCTAAAATCTGGACTGTGGATGATGACCATTCTGGCCTCAGTGACGATTTGAATGCTGCAGGGAGAACCAAGTGCCTTTGCTGCTCAGGAACCAGGTCCAAATTTTCTCCCAGTGGACCCATCCTCTAGAGCATGAGGAAGAGAAAGATGCTCTGGTGTTCAGATCCATCTTACACTTTCTCCCTGCGGGGGCATCCAAAATTCCATCCAGTGCTTGATAAAGATCCTCTGGAGAATGATTGCAAAGGCTCATCCTAAAAGGAATTGCCAGATGATTTGCTCCAGAGCATGGTATTTTTCCTGCCATGTTTTTCTGATAATATATTATTCATTCCAGTCTGAATGGATTGCTTAAGGGGACAAGGGTATACAACAAAAATTCCAGAAAATATTACCTACAATCTGAAAAACAATGGGTCTTTACTACTAACAAAATTAAAAATAATTTTGCAACCGTGCAATGAGTCCCTGAAAGCCTCTGGAGAAAATAGTTATAGATCTGCCTTTGTCTCCAACAGGCTGGTTAAATTTTAACGATGGTTTTGTTTATGTGTGGTGGTGAGGTAAGAGAATAAGGTTTCACAACATTCCTTCCTTCCTACAAAGAATATGTTACCCCTATAATAAACATTGGTACACAATAACCATTGGGACCGCTGCCCTCCTGTAACCCTTAATTCAGCAATTTAGATATTAACCAGATGGACCTAGTAGAGATGGTCACATGAGATTACCTGTCTATCGTTTTAACCGTGAGAATAATAAGAATAGTCTTAGGTCACATATAGTTTAGATATTAAGGAAATAAACAGTGTATTAGCTCATTGATGTAGTTAGATATTCTTGAAACAATTGTGATTAGGTAAGGATAATCTGTAAGGTTGCTGTTTTCTGCCTATGCTTTGGAAACTTCTTTAATATTAACCACAAGACTGCCATTATAGCCTGAAGAAAAATGTATATAAATCCAGCCTTGCCCAGAATAAAGTGGGATTGATTGCACCAGAACTAGAGTATGTGTCTTTCATTCTCCACCCATCACTGACACTGTCTCCCCATGCCCCATTTGCCTGTGTGGAACCCATGGACTCCTGCTAGGCCTGGACCCCGGCACCCATGGCCTATTTCAGTGGTTCACTGAAAGAAACTTAGGCGCCACATGGCCTCCATTAAAGAGGCAATCAGAACTTGCCCAGATTGCCCTGGATTACATTAAGATTCCGGACTAAACCACCAGCAGTTATGGTCTCCCCAATAGCGTTCAACTTTCATGTCCAAATAGACTTAATTGGACCTCTATCCAACAAGAAATATGTCTGCACTATGGTAGATACCATTACAGGCCTAGGCCTGGCTAGATCTTCAACTAAACCAAACCAGATAGCCACTATATTCACACTATGGTCATGGATATCAGCATATGGTACACCAAGAATAATAAATTCAGATCAAGGATCACACTTTACCAGAAGCTCTGTACAAAAGCTTGCTAAAGACATGGATATACAGTGGGATTTTCACCTATCTTACAACCCTACTGCAGCAGGTTACGTGGAATGTTTCAATGGATTATTAAAAAACAAACTTACTAATCTTAAAGACACACCATTAGACAAAGCAATTCTTATATCTGTATATGAGTTGAATAACAGACAATACCTGCATAGACACTCACCATTTGACTAAGCATTCCCTCCTAGGTGCCCAGAAATACCTGAAGTCGAAGAGTCTCCAAGAATTCTACCGGATAAGCACATCAGATGATCAAGAGATGATAAAACAATCTCACCAGCTGATATTCTTGCCAACCGTCCAGGTAATACCATATGAACTTCCAACACAAAAGGAGAACTACAACTCACTAAACTTGAAGATTGCACCCCTCAATAATGCCAAGATTTTTTCAACTTCAGATATGCATACGAGCACTTATATACGCCATCATACTCATAGCTCTGATATATGCAGCATTTTTACTTACAATGCTTTACACATGGTGCCACCCAGTCAGAAATTGCCACAATGACACAAAACGTGTGCAGCCAATTTACAAACTAAACTGTATTCCCCCTAGAAAGCATCTTTTATTAGTATACTTACTTCTGCCTTTTCTCAGCCATGTTAATGCTGATTCTACTTCTACAACTACTACAACAACTCCTGTAACATCTAACCCTACTGTTGGGGGCTATGCCATGCAGATGGCACCGGGATGGCGCTTGGCAGCCAGCCAGACGTTGCTTTGATCACATCGGAGGTGAGGAGGTTGATTAGCATAAGCACACCCAGGTGATTTGTCATTGGCCATATCCAATTAAGTCCATGCACACAATGTGTGCACAGGTGCTCCTGCTCATGCCTGCTCATTTTGACCTTTACCATGATTGGGCAGCTAGCTCTTGCCTAATCTTTGCATAATTGGCATCAGCCCTACCCTTCACCTCCTGGAGGGGATATAAGCCAGCTCTCCTCAAGCACCAGAAGGGTTTTTTTTAGAGGTTTGAGGTTCAAGGTTGGAGGTTCCAGGTTCGAGGTTCCAGTTCCTGGGTTTTCTGATTCATCAATAAATGGTTCTGAATTCAAGAGCCTCACTACTCTTTTTTCCCCCGCGCCAAATTGACTTCACTGGACAGCATCAAATGGTGGCCTGTACGGGGATGGGGAGTGTATGGGGAAGGAAACGGGCAACAACCTTACAGGGAAAAAGGAAATCAGCCCGATGGGGAAAGTAAACTGAAGAAGTCTGTCTCTGGGAATAGGCACGGCAGGGAAAGTAAGAACCACGCAGGAGTTTCTGGCCAGAGTGGTTTAAGGGCAAGGAATAGTAGGAAAAGATCACAAAGGGCATAACAGTGAAGTGCAAAAATGTGTGTATTTTATGTTACTTGTGTATTTGTCATAACAGAAGGCTGTCCTGAGAGATAGCAGAAAAGGTTTAATGGAAAGTTCCCCTAGAGAGGGAGCGTAATGAGAATGTTCCCCTAGTGAGAACCAATCTTAGAACCAATCTTCTTAGAAGATTCCCCTAGTGATGAAATGTACATCCTATAGTAATGTGTGTATTTTGTATCATTTGTGTGTTTGTACTACTGTTAGTGTGGCCTTTGTATCACATATTCAAACTCTAACAGAAATAAGCCCAGGCTTTACAGAAGAAAAGCTGCTCAGTGTGCCACAGGGGGATCTTCATAAACAGGATCTAATAGCAACAGAAAAGAACTCTTAAAGAGAACAAAGTGAGGAAGAATTGAGTGGTAGTAACCTAGAAATAAACAAGCAAGTAAGGAAGTAGCTCAGAAATAGAAGTAGCTCAGTTTCCAGTCCACCACCGATAAAGACCCGTGCAAATTGTTGCCACGGGCGGTAAAAAATATCCGCGGATGGCAACACCTACTACAAATATACTGCAACAAAAAACCTAAAAATCCCTCATTTAATCACACGTCATACCTCCATACATTTATTAAACAATATATTGTTCCCAGAGGACACATACCACACTTCTGGAGAAGTAATCCATGGCTTTATAACCATACAGCATAAACCCAAGCATTTTGGAATAGGTATCAATTTTGTGCACAGAAGCATGGCTTTATATACTCCATGAAATGTTTACCGTACCATCAAGCAAACATCAGTGGACAATACTCACCAATATTCCATTCCATAGATGAAGACCCTATTAACACCAATCTTCTGGAAAGTAACCCACTATGATGTCATAATATGGAAATAGTACAAGAAAATTGGGGGGTCTCATCCAAAGTGGAATGGAAGTGTAGCGGAAGACATATTCTTCCAGTTTACCCCTCAGTATTGGGTTCAGTCAATATCATATTCAAAAACTATGCAAATATGACAATGATACTGGTATGGAAAGATGATGATACAGACTTCACATGCCAAAAAGCTATGAAGTTTGCTCTTCCAAATCAGATGTTCCAGTTATGGGAAAATGAAGGCCTACAAGGTTTCAACTATTATTATGATGATTAAAATGATTATGATTTTGAAGCTAACCATGATGAGGAGGACACTATACTTAGTTCCACATCATCTAGTTCTACTAGCTCAACAACTAGCAACCCCAACTCACCAACCATCAAACTGTATAATTGAACACATTCTGGAACAAGGATTAACTTCTTAGAACCAATCTTCAGATGGCCTCCATCAATAAGTGAACCATTTGGCTCATATTTTTGCCCAGAAAATATAACTGTGTCATTTGAAAAGTTAAATCTAAACTTTAATGCATCTAATGTTGTGGATGACTTAAAGGGAAAATTGGGCAATTTGGCCAAAATAACTTTGTATTGCAGATTTTCCTAACTTACCAATATTTGGAAGATTTTAATTGTTAAATGCCTATCGACCAGACCTAACAATCAAGAATGAATCACTCTTACCAATTTCAGACTGGTGGAACATAATGACTTTGGTCACACAAACATGGAGATATCCCATTGTACTTACAGACCCTATTCCACAACCATATCCAACAGTCTTGAGAGACAGTCACTTTAAATATACACCCATTGACCTTCAACCATATGTTTGTTTGAGATACATTTTTGCAGATATCACCAATCATCATTTGGAAAATACGACAGCAACTTTTGCAACCCAAGGATTAATATGCATACCACAGATCCAGCCCTTTAAATGTTCTGACACAGCAAGGCAAGACATACTAGATGCAGATTAACAAATGAAGACTATTGTTGGAACATCACAACTGACACATTTCCTAATTATTTCAATGTTACCTGCCACACAGGCTTCTCTAACTTTTTAGATAATGATGACATGAAAAAAGTCTTCATTGGAACTGTCAACTATATCATTATTAATGGCACAGACACTGACTTTGAAGATCTTACTCTTAAGGAAGAACAGATGCTGGACACAAGCAGAACTTCATTTAAAAATACATATATCTCCTGGTGGTATTGGTCAACATTTGCCAATACATCAGAACATTTGAAAGGTAACTTCTCTTGGAATATAAACTATTTTGTTTTTCACAACAGATCCAATGCCACCAACCCTTCCAATATTAACCTTCATTTTTGGCCTTTGAATCTTACCAATGGA